>JAMZAV010000013.1:0-142500 GCA_024449915.1 Sweltsa coloradensis
AGCAGCTTAACTCGCTTTACTTCTTTAACTGCAGTTTCTGTAATCCCACTATAAAAAGGTAATCCTTACTATATCAATCTACTCTAACCTATGGGCATCAATTCCATTCTGAGCCCGCGTATAAACAATAGTAAATTCATCTACTTCCTTATTAATACTAAACAATCACCGACAACATTGCAGTACGCATTAGATTAACACTAATAAGGATTTGTATATCCTCTTCCTCCAAAATGGATCCCTCTTTTTTTTGTAATAACAGTAATGCCGCCGCTCTAAGCGCTTTCTCTTTACAGTGCATTCTTTTTTAAGCGTTGATGTGATCTCTTTAAGATCTGAATTAAAAATTATTTTTATATAATTTAGATTCAGGTGCTTGTGTGCAAAAATACCTTGCATACACATCACGTATCTAGGCGTTCATATTAATACAGTTCATACATTTGGATCAGATGCGACAACATCCTGACATAGGAGAGAATACAGAAAGTTTGCGTAAAATTATATTTTTCAGCAAAAAACAATTTTGTTTTTTTCAAATCAGACAGGCTGCTAGGGGTGAGTCGATACGAATTAAAATACTTTCTTAAAGGTTTTATAATTACATTTTCGTACACACCAGCTACGATATAAGGATCTTGCTCTGCCCATTGTATAGCTGTTGCATGAGATTCAAATTGGGCAATCACACAACTTTCCTGTTATTCCAATGCTTCCTTCATCATGACTAACGGGCATTGGACCTGCCGTTAATAATCGACCCTCATTTTGTAATGTTTGCAACCGTTCTAAATGTGCAGATCTAGCAGCCATACGCTGTTCAAGGTGTTCCTGGTTTATCTGTTGCAAAAATCACGTAATACATATTTACTCCTTTTCTTTTTTTGTTCCACGAGAATGTTCTAAATTTGGCTATTACTTGGGGATCTTTAGGTAAATGTCGCATCAAAAAATACTACCTGGCATACAGTAAATATTAGCGTAATTGGGATTGACCAAAATGATTTAAATGCAACCCAAGTGCTTTCAGTTGCGTATAAAATTAAATATGCATTGGTACTCGCCATGCCAATAAAAATAAAGCCCACATCAATGTTAATGATTTCCATGCCCTCTTAGGGAGTTGGAGCTTTTCACCAAGGATATATTCTAACGGTGATTTCTTAAAAAAATATCCAACAAGTAAATAACGCCAAATATGCTGTTAATAACCGTCACTTTCCATTTAATTATTTCTTTATCTACTAAAAGGTTAGGCTTGCAAAAATAACCGTTACCCCTAACATCATCCATTGCTGGTTGTTAATTTTTTAGCTTGTTTAAAATATAAAATCACATTACAAAAAATTACCAAAAACGAGTAACACTTGTGTCGCGATCACAATATTTTCTGTACTAAACTGGCTGGAATTATGCTTTATTTAGCAGAAAATATACGAGACCAAAGGCCAGATAAGGTAGAATTCTAAAAACTGAATCATGTTGATTATCCTGAAATTTAATACATCTGATACGTTTCCAAGGGAAGTTAAATCAAATATAGCCATTCCATTTAGATTTTATCGATTCTTTTAGTGAGTCCTGTTAATACTTTACCAGAGCCACATTCAATTACATCGGGATGCCATATTTTTTTAAAGCTAGATACAGTTTCGTGCCAACGAACAGGTTTAAATAATTGAGTAACCAGCGCTTTTTTAATTTCAGATACGGATATATGTTCAGATATATCGACATTATGTATCACAGCAATATTTGGAGGATTAATGACTATTTTATCCAAGCAATTGCCAAAGCATCGGCAGCAGGTTGCATTAATGCACAATGGCTTGGCGCAGAAACAGGTAGAGGCAGGGCACGCTTAGCCCCCATTTCTTTTGCTTTAAGACATGCGCGTTCAACACGCGATTCGCGTACCTGCAATGACAACTTGCCCTGGGGAGTTAAAATTAACAGCCTCAAGCACATCACCCTCACTTGTGTTTTCGCATAGAGAAAATAACTTGAGCATCGTCTAAACCTAAAATAGCTGCCATTGCACCCATTCCAGCTGGAACAGCTGCTTGCATCGCTTGACCGCGTAATGCAACTAAACGAATTGCATCTTTAAAGTCTAAAAACGCCAGAGGCAACTAAAGCTGAATATTCACCCAAAGAATGACCAGCTAAAAGTTCAGGCTTTAGATGACCCTCTGCAATCCATGTTCGATATAGTGCGATAGATACAGTTAATAGCGCAGGTTGTGTGACTTCTGTTTGATTTAATTTCTCAATCGGGCCTTCAAGAATAATTGATGCTAAATCATAGCCTATGGCTTCATTTGCTTCTTTTAACGTAGCACACACAATAGGGTGATTATAGCAATCAGCAAGCATCCCTAAACTTTGTGAACCTTGCCCTGGAAATATAAAAGCAATTTTTTCGTGAATTTGTATTTGGCATAAAAATATTCCTAATAATTTTGTAGTAATCAGTAGTTTTTCATAATAAGGTTATAACCTGATAATTGCAGCGCCCCATGTAAAGCCGCCACCAAATGCTTCTAATAAAATAGTTTGCCCTGGCGTGATTCTGCCGTCAGTAATTCCTTGATGTAAAGCAAGGGGGATACTCGCTGCAGAAGTATTCGCATGTTTATCTACTGTTAAGATAACGCGATCCATCGACATACCCTAATTTTTTAGCAGTTGCCGTAATGATACGTAAGTTGCTTGATGCGGAATTAACCAATCAATTTGATCTCCTTGCATATCATTTGCGGTCAATGCTTCGTCTACAATTTTATGTAATGTATTGACGGCATATTTAAATACTTTCATTTCCTTTCATTTGGACATAAGGTGATAATCCAAGCTCGGGGATCGCACCAGGACCTTTAGGGACTGATAATAAAGACGCATGTTCACCATTAGCATGGATGTGTGTTGAAAGCACGCCCTCTAAATTTTGAGTCACTGAAGGATCATCTACGGATTCTAAAATCATAGCCGCAGAGCCATCACCAAATAAAACACATGTTGTTCTATCATTCCAATCAAATAATCGCGAATAAATTTCGGCACCTACAATTAATACTTTTTTGGCTGATCCTGCTTTAATAAAATTATCTGCAATTGATAATGCATATATAAAGCCAGAACACGCGGCTGTGATATCAAAAGAAGCTGCATGTTTATTGCCCAAACGTGCTTGCAATAAACATGCTGTGGAAGGGTAGACATGGTCACTGCTTGATGTGGCTACAATGATCAAATCTAGTTCAGATGGATCAATGTTTGCTCGGCTTAATGCATCTCTGGCTGCAAGTTCTGCAAGTTCTGCCGTGGTTTGTAAATTTCCAGCAATAGACGCTGATGAATGCCTGTTCTTTCAACAATCCAGTCATGAGACGTGTCAATTTTCTTTTCTAGATCATAATTTGTGACGATATTGTCTGGTAAATATGCACCAGTACTCATAACCCTTGAATATTTCAAAGTATATCCTTTAGTTAATTTCTTTGGGATCAGTAAATTGAGAATGCATTTTTTGTATAATCTGTTGCTCAACTTGTCGAATCGCGATCACAATTGCATTATAAAAAGCAATATCATCAGCATTGCCATGAGATTTAACAACAACGCCATTCAATCCTAATAAACTAGCGCCATTATATTTACGAGGATCTGCTTTAGATCTCAAAGATTTTAATACAGGTAGCGCAATTAAACCTGCTAATTTTGTAAAAATATTGCGCTTAAATTCACGTGATAAAAGTGGCTAATCAGCTTAGCTGTTCCTTCCATTGTTTTGAGTGCGACATTCCCTACAAAACCATCTGCGACAACCACATTCACATCTTTTAAAAAATATCGTGTCCTTCAACATAGCCAATATAATTAATTGGTGCATTTTGTAATAAAAGTGACGCAGCTTTAACCTGTTCATTACCTTTCATATTTCTTGACCAATATTAAGTAGCCCAACTTTAGGCATTAAAATACCATCTACGGTTTGCGCTAAAATTGACCCCATTAGTGGCAAATTGCAGTAAATGTTCGGCAGATGAGTCGACATTTGCACCTAAATCAAGCATATGAACATGGCCGGAAGTAGAAGGGATTGCTGTGCAAATAGCAGGTCGTTCAATGCCTGGGAGCATTTTTAATACAAAGCGTGCTGTTGCCATTAACGCCCTGTATTACCTGCCGAAACACATGCAGATACGGCACCAGATTTAACTAAATTAATTGCTACTCGCATCGACGAATTTTTTTTATTTTTCAAAGCCATTTGAGGTGAATCTGTCATTTCAACGACTTGTGTGCAAAATTGAATTAACAATCGTCCTGAACAAATATGTTCATGTTCAATTGAGATTAGTTTAGTTAATTCATCTTCTAAACCAACGAGTGTTAAGCAAAGTTTAGGAAATTTATTCAATGCTTTTATTGCAGCAGGTATTACTGCTTTAGCGCCTAAATCGCCACTCATCGCATCTAGTGCGATATAAATCATAGAAGAATCTTTCATAACAATGGCACACTTTAATTAAGTCATAATACGGGTAATTCTATAATAAAAGACCCGCCTCTTTGCAAAAGATTGTTGCAAAGAGCGGGTCACATTTTTTTAAATTAAACTAAATTATTCTGCTTCTACAACAGCTTTAGGTTTGATCATTTGAACACCACGATAAAAACCGTTTGCAGTCAAGTGATGACGTAAATGTTGTTCGCCGCTTACTTTATCTACAGATAAATGAGGTGCAGTTAAAAAATCATGTGAGCGACGCATATCACGTTTAGAGCGTGTAACTCGGTTCTGTTGAACAGCCATAGGAAAACCCCTTAAAAATAATCAAAAAAAACATATTAATTTGAATAAATGTTGCTTTATTAAAAAGCAAATTATACACAAAATGCGTTCCATTAATACTCATTATTAAATACACATTAGAGTATTTAATCTTTCTTTAATAAGCCACTTAATACTGCAAATGGATGAGGCTCTTCAATTTTTGAATATGCCATCAGTATATCTCTTCCTTTACAGTTTATTGAGTCTGGGTGACTAGCAATAATTGGCAGGTTTAAAATTAATTCATCTTCAAAAGCTTTTAGTAAATCAAGACCTTCTTCATTAATAACGAGTGAATCATCGCCTAATGCATCAGCTTGTTCTTCTGAATGTACAGGAATCCATTTAAAATCAGCAGATACATCCATTTCAAAGGGCTCTAAACAACGTTGACAGATTTGTGTCACAGTAGTTTTGATAGTGCCTTCTAAAATATCATTTTGATATGAATCTTGATGTGCAATAAGATGTATATCTATTGGTGCAGTCAATCCATGCACGCTTCCAGCTAGGCGTTCGAAATTTTCAGAGTCTAGCTGTTTATCGATAGTTCTTTGTTCTTTAATAAAACGCCAAGGATCAATAAACCATGGATTATTATGAGGATTAGACAAGAGGCACCTTAAAGCGTATTTTTAAAAAAGAGTAATTTTAATTAGACCAAGCTAATTTTGTCAAAACTTTATCCAAAGTTGTTACACCAAAATAGTAATGCACCAGGGCAAACACATTATAAATTCGTCGTTAGAGCGCAGCGATGTTTAAATATGCAATTTTATGTATTGGATAAATATTATGTAGGACTTACACATTGATGAGAAAATAAACCTATGCTAGATTTTAAGCATTACTATAAATATCATTAATACATGATCAAATTAGTTACCAGACACCCAACCTGCACTTATGTCTATGTCTATGTACACAGGACTTTTAATTAGTGAAATAAAATCAACAATGTGCATTAAATTATCAGAAATAGCGGGTGGCTCTCATGATAGTGCAAATCGTTTTTAGAAACGAAAAACTACTCACCTAAAGATCTATTTAATGAAGCTAAGAAACTAATAAAATATGTCTGATGGAACATTGAGCGTTGATGATCCAGCATTAGATAAGCATCATAACTATCATATTGATTTAGATTATTATTTTTGACAAAAAAACATCTTAAGCCTGTGAATCACTTAAATCCTGAGTTTGTTTCTTGGTGATTCTATGGTACGCAGGCGTTCCAAATCCCAAAATGGTAAAAAGCATCATATGAGTTTGATGTTTGCAATAAAAGCAATCGCCTTGTGTCTGTTAGTAATAGATTAGAAGCTGATATTGTTAATGCATATCAGAGGAGAGCAAATATGTATAAAGAAGCAACTAAAGAATTTATACAATCTGTTATGGACAATTTCTTCCATCTTGACCACAATTCAAAAAGTCCATCAATGCGTAAGTCTAAACAAGTAAAAATCAAGATTAAATTATTCAAAAAAAGCTTTTGAATAATGCTCGAATTTTTTCACATATTTTCTCTATAATGACAGATTATTTTTAAGAAGGTGGTTCAGCGTGGCGAGTGAGTTAATTTATGGTTTTCACGCGGTGGATGCCGCTATCAAATCAACAAAAATATTGAAAATTTTCGTTGAAAATAAACCGTCAAGATAACGACTTCAAGAGTTATTGTCATTATGCAGAACAGAAAAACTAAGCGTTGATCAAGTCACTAATGCTCAACTCCTAAAACTTGTTGGAGATGTTAAGCATCAAGGTATTGTTGCTGAAGTTGAAGCAAAAGAAGCCTTAGATGAACAAGCTTTATATACCTTCTTAGATCAACTTGATGCTCCCCATTTTTTTGATTCTGGATGGTGTAACTGATCCTCACAACTTAGGTGCGTGTTTGCGTTCAGCTGAAGCATTTGGCGTTCATGCAGTTATTGCACCATCTGACCGCGCATGTGGCTTAACGCCTGCAGCACGCAAAGTATCAAGCGGGGCGGCAGAGCGAGTACCTTTTTACCAAGTCGTTACCTAGCGCGATGTTTAGAAGCACTTAAAAAACGTGGCATTGTGATGACTGGGCTTGCAGGTGAAAGTAAAGAAACAATTTATACCGTTGATTTTAGAGGCGCATGTGGAATTATCATGGGTGCTGAAGGTGAAGGAATGCGTCGTTATAACACGAGAATTATGTGACTTTCTAGTACAAATACAATGGCTGGCATGATTGAAAGCTTAAATGTCTCTGTTGCAACAGGCGTGAATTATCCGAGGCCGCACGTGTACGTCAAAACTTAAGCCCTAAAAAATAATTTTATTAAAATTGACATGTAATTTTTATTAACAGGATTTAGCAAAAAAATGACAAGATTTGTATTTGTAAACAGGTGGTGTTGTTTCTTCTTTAGGTAAAGGTATTGCTGCTGCATCTTTAGGCGCAATATTAGAATCGCGTAAACTTAAAATTACAATGATGAAACTAGATCCTTATTTAAACGTTGATCCTGGCACAATGAGCCCTTATCAGCATGGAGAGGTGTATGTCACTGACGATGGCGCAGAAACTGATCTCGATTTAGGACATTACGAACGCTTTGTCCGCATGAAAGCTTCTCGTAAAAATAGCCAGACAAACTGGCAGAATATATGAGCGCGTTATTCGACGAGAACGCCGTGGTGATTATGAAGGACGAACCGTTCAAGTCATTCCTCATATTACTGATGAAATTAAAACGTGTATCAGACAAGCTGCTGGAGATTCTGATATTGCGATTATTGAAATTGGTGGTACTGTCGGAGATATTGAATCCCTACCCTACTTAGAAGCAATTCGTCAGTTAGGGGCAGAATTAGGACGTGATCAAGTTATTTTATGCAATAACACTTGTTCCCTATCTAAAAAGCTGCTGGTGAATTAAAAACAAAAACCAACACAACATTCTGTTAAGGAGCTGCGTTCAATAGGCATCTCGCCCGATGTTTTAATTTGTCGCACTGAACATGACATTCCCGAAGAAGAACGTCGTTAAAATTTCATTATTTACTAATTACCAATGGAAGCCGTTATTACATGTGCTGATGCTGATACGATATATCGTCTCCCAATGCTATTGCACGCACAAGGGCTTGATCGTTTTGTGTTAGATCGCCTTAAATTATCAGCACCGCCTGCTAACCTAAGTGAGTGGGAAAATGTTGTTGATCGATTATATCAAGCAAATACAGTAATCAATGTTGCGATTGTTGGTAAATATGTTCAATTATCAGATGCATACAAATCGATTAATGAAGCATTGTTACATGCTGGCATCAAAAATTTAGCGAAAATTAAAATACATTATATTGATGCGGCATCATTAGAAAACAGCATCTGATTTAGATCATTATTTCAGCCAAATGGAATGCATTCTAATACCTGGTGGTTTTGGTGAACGTGGTGTAGAAGGCATGATCAAAGCAGCCTGCTATGCACGTGAACATTAAAATCCCATATCTTGGTATTTGTTTAGGTATGCAAGTCGCCGTCATTGAATATGCACGTAACGTTGCTGGATTACATGATGCGCATAGTACCGAGATTAGACCTAGTACACCGCATCCAATTATTGCACTCATTACAGAATGGGAAAGTAATGATGGGAAAATCGAAAAACGCACAGTTAATTCAGATATTGGCGGCACAATGCGTTTAGGCACTCAAGGTTGTCGTTTAGAGCCAGGCTCTAAAGTTTCTCTTGCATATGGCAGTGAGCACATTGAAGAGCGACATAGACATCGTTATGAGTTTAATAATGATTATCTCAATGTACTCAAACAAGCTGGCTTATCTTTTTCTGGTTGGTCTGATGTCAATGAGCTAGTTGAATTCATTGAACTACCTGATCATCCGTGGTTTATTGCTTGCCAATGCCACCCTGAATTCACCTCGAATCCACGTGATGGGCATCCTTTATTCACCGATTATATTAAAGCTGCACTTACCTACAAACAACTGCACTCAAAAATATAAACTAAAGCCTTATAATGTTATGTATCACAACATTATGAGGCTATTTTTAAATAGCTCTAGTAGACTATTTAAAGGAGATTTAATATGCAATATATTACGAAAAAACTATTATCTATTTCAATCTTTACGGTATTGGGATTAGTAGCAAATGCAGAAACAATGACAACCATTTGAAACCAAAATATTTCCAAGTGGTAAGAAAGAAGTTTCTGTCGAGTATACGAAAAAAAATGACTTTGCTATTGATACCTATCAACAAGCAGATAAAAATAGTGATAATTGTATAGATCAAAAAGAAGCATTTGACTTGGTATTCAAAATTTCAAACAATTTGCCAAAGCCTCACCTAATTGTTTAAGCCCCCAAGAATACGAAAAAGCCATGCGTTCGCAATAAAACACAAAACAAAAACAGAAAATAATCAGCCTTGATTAAATCAACTTTAAAAAATCAACCTTAAGTCCTTACTTAAGGTTGATTTTTTAAACCTAAGTTTTCAGTAGCTGTAGCTCTAAATTATTTTCTAATTTATTAAACTTTTTAAGTCAAAATTTACTTGATTTATCACACTCCCTTACCGTCAAAATAATTATTTAATCTGAAAACTATTCCTATTACTAAACCAGAAACAGTACTAATAAAAATAAAATAAATCATTATTGCATATGAAAACAACCATAACTTATCAAAAAGAGTCATACAAAAGCCAAAAGAGAGCAAGAGCGCAGAATACATTGGCGCAAAAATATAATAAAACCAACTCTGACGCTGAATTCGTTCTGCACAATAAACGGTTTAATACACCACAAATGACACCTATAAATATAAAAGCAAATAACATAAGAATAATAAGATGGGGGTCAGATATCCTCGTCACTGAAAAAACGTATAATTAAACCAAACAATATCCCTGCAAACAGAGGAATTCCCAAGGTAACCACGATAGACATTATGCTCGTCTTGGGTGGTCGAGAATCCAAATCATCTAAATCAAACGTCTCTTCATTTGTCATAAATAATGCCTTTTATAAAAAAATCTATGTTCACGCGATAAAATAGAAATAATCACAACCAATCAAATATGTATTTTAATCCATACCTTGCGGGAGTAAAAATGTAAAAACAATGAGCATCAATACATTTATGCCTGATAAATACATCGCCACAGTTCGATGAACATAAACCTTCAGTTTGCTCTGATATCATCACCATTAAAATCAAAAAAACAATCAAACTCAATGCTCCGTAGTTATCCAAAAAATCCCGCTTTAAAAATCTAAAGCGGGATCTATTCAAACGAGATTTTCACAAGATGCTCAATACTTTTAATATTTTGAATCTGCTCATCATATCATCCAAAACATCACTGTCGCATAATCATCAATTGCTTATCTCTGCAATCGCTTTGGCAGGATTTAAACTTTTCGGGCACGTATTTGTACAGTTCATAATTGTGTGACAACGATACAATTTAAATGGATCTTCCAACTCATCCAAACGTTCACCTGTATGATCATCACGCGAGTCAAACTATAAATCGATGCGCTTGTAATAACACCGCAGGACCTAAATAACGATCTGAATTCACCAATAGCTTGGGCAAGAGGTCGAGCAGCAAGCACATAAAATGCACTCATATAAACCATCGAGTTTTTGGCGATCAGCTTTTGATTGCAAACGCTCGCGAGGTGGATTGGGTGTGTCTGTTTTGAGCCACGGTTGAACGGATGCATGTTGTGCATAAAAATGTGTTAAATCAGGCACAAGATCTTTAATCACAGGCATATGCGGTAATGGATTAATTTTGATCTCACCATCACCCACATCTTCAATCGCTTTGATACACGCTAAAGTATTGGTTCCATCAATATTCATTGCACATGAACCACAAATTCCTTCACGGCACGAACGGCGCAATGCCAATGTTGGATCAATCTCATTCTTGATTTTAAGCAAGGCATCCAAAATCATTGGTCCACAGCTATCTAAATCTACTTCATAACGATCATAACGTGGATTCCGCACCTGTATCAGGATCATAGCGATAAATGCGAAATACTCGCGTATTTTTTGCGTCTTTTGGCAGTAAAGGTTTTACCTTCTTTCACAATCGAATTCGCGGGTAATTTAAACTCAGCCATAAAATCTTCCTATTTGGTAAAGGCGCTGTACAGCACCTAATTTATTAGTTTAATAAGTGCGTTTTTTAGGTGGGAAATACGCCACTTCATCACTCATTGTATAGGTGTGTACTGGTCGATAATCTAAACGGACTTCGCCTTTTTCATCTACCCATGCAATTGTATGTTTCATCCAATTTTCATCATCACGATTTTCAAAATCTTCACGCGCATGTGCACCACGAGATTCTTGGCGATTATATGCACCCGTCACAGTTGTAATGGCTGAACCTAAAAGATTTGCTAATTCAAGTGTTTCAACCAAGTCAGAGTTCCAAATTAAACTACGATCTGTAATTTTAATTTTCTCAAAATCTTGATATGCCTGATTAATTGAATCGACACCTGTTTTTTAAAGAACTTTCCATTCTAAATACCGCAACGTCTGATTGCATTGCTGCTTGCATGGTATTACGTAATTCTGCTGTTGAAATTGTGCCATCCGAGTGACGAATTTTTATCAAAAACGATCTAGAATTTTAATTATTTGATCTTTCGGTAAGTCTTTTTGATTCGCGCCTGGTTTTAAAATCTCGGCACAACGATTCGCCGCCGCGCGCCCAAATACGACTAAATCCAATAATGAGTTAGATCCCAAACGATTTGCTCCATGCACAGAAACACACGCAGCCTCACCAATCGACATTAATCCTTTCACGACTGTATCTGGATTACCTTCTTTTAAGGTCACAACTTCCGCATGATAATTAGTTGGAATTCCTCCCATATTATAATGTACCGTTGGAATCACAGGAATCGGCTCTTTGGTCACATCTACGTTCGCAAAAATACGCGCACTTTCTGCAATGCCAGGTAAGCGTTCATGAATAACTTCTGGTCCTAAGTGCTCCAGATGCAAATAAATATGATCTTGTTTTGGACCTACGCCACGACCTTCACGAATTTCGATGGTCATTGAACGAGATACGACATCACGCGATGCAAGGTCTTTCGCATTTGGTGCATAACGTTCCATAAAGCGCTCACCTTGAGAGTTGGTTAAATAACCACCTTCACCACGTACCCTTCAGTAATTAGACAGCCGCACCATAAATACCTGTTGGGTGAAATTGAACAAATTCCATATCTTGCAATGGCAAACCTGCTCGTAATACCATTCCATTACCATCACCCGTACACGTATGTGCGCTCGTTGCAGAGAAATATGCACGCCCATAACCACCTGTTGCAAGCACAACAGTTTGTGCGCGAAAAATATGCATTGTACCTTCTGCAAGATTCCATGCAACAACACCACGACATTCACCATTTTCCATGATGAGATCCAGCGCAAAATACTCTATGAAAAACTCCGCATGATGTTTTAAAGATTGCTGATATAAAGTATGTAGCATCGCATGACCAGTACGATCTGCTGCTGCACACGTTCGTTGTGCTTGCTCACCGCCAAAATTCTTTGTCATTCCGCCAAAAGGACGCTGATAAATCTTACCTTCGTCCGTACGTGAAAAAGGCAAACCTTGATGCTCTAGCTCTAAAACTGCAGGAATAGCTTCACGGCACATATATTCAATTGCATCTTGATCACCCAACCAGTCCCGAACCCTTAACGGTGTCGTACATATGCCAGCGCCAATCATCATCACCCATATTACCAAGCGCTGCTGAAATTCCACTTGTGCTGCAACTGTATGTGAGCGTGTTGGAAACACTTTGGTGATACACGCGGTCGATAAACCTTTTTCAGCCATCCCAAATGTTGCACGAAGCCCAGCACCACCAGCACCGACAACAACAACATCATAGGTATGCTCAATGATTTTATAATCTTTATATTGATCCAATGCCATAACTTAAATTAACTCCCAAATGCTGTGCGTAGAACGGCAACAACGGTACTGATGCCCAAAACAGATAAAATAACTTTCATTGCAATCAACATAACAATACGTTTGCATGCTTTTGGTACATAATCTTCAATCACAACCTGTAAACCTAAAATAGCGTGATAAAAACCTGCAATAATGAAAGTAATTAATAAAACGGTATTGTAAGATGTGCTCACCCACAATTTAACATCAAGATAAGGCTTACCCAAAAGGCAGGCAAACGAAAATGCAAACCAAATAAAAAGGATTGCAAGCGTTACAGCGGTAATACGCTGCATTAACCAATGATGCGATCCTTGATGCGCTGAGCCTAGGCCTTTAACGCGCGCCAGTGGCGTTTGTAAACTCATGATAATTTCCTTAAAATAAAACAGTTAAATAATTAAATTAGAATTTTAAATTTAAATTAAATACCCGAAAGATTTGAAAATACTGTAAGGCGATAAATGATGCACACTGCAAATGTGCGTCATCAACAAAATAAGATCTTCAAATATGATGGGTATAGATAAAATAATGTCCCATTAACTAACCCACGCAGCAATCACTAAAAGTGCGGTAAGAATTCCTGTTGAAATTTGCACCATTTTGGCAGATTTCTTTGCACACTCAATGTTTAAGCCTTTACCTGCACCCCAAAATAAATGTCGAATTCCATTACAGAAATGGTAACTCGCAGCCGCAGCTCCCGCAACAAGCGGAATAAAAAACAGCCAATGGCTTAAAATCCCATTGATCATTGCAAAAGATTCAGCTCCTTTAGCAAGCGCACCTAACCAGCAGCCAATTGTGAGTAAAATAATTACGAAAGCAACACCTGAAGCACGGTGCAAAAAACTCATAACAGAGCTTGTTTGTAATTTATAATCTGACCCCAACATAAATGGGGAAGTTGGTCTTTTATGACTCATATTGAAAATTCTTTGGAGGTTGGCTTTGAATTTTTATCTTTGGAGCTTGTCTTTTAAGAATTGCGTCCATTTTAAAAGCCGCTATTATGACTGCCTTGCTTATTTGTTGCAATAAGCACCAACAAGATTACTACATATGAATTTCTATTCAATAACTTAATAAATAGCAAGCTCGCATTACAGAAGAACCTGATTGATCCTTATTTTACTCAATTTGACGTAATTTAATTTATTTTAATCTAAAAAATAAAATAGCCCAAAAATTGAAAATTATTTTTGGGCTATTTTAGGTATATTTTAAGTATTTTGAATCATTTTTTAGTTAGATAATCATCTATTGATAATTACCCGCACCATCAAATAATATTACAACGACAGCAGCCAATAAAGACAATGCAAACTCATAACCATTGTTGGACATAAATAATCCATTATTAATATGTGCGGTAAAAATAGCCACCAATAAAAGAACAGAAAGTGCAATAGATGCAGGACGAACCAATAAACCAATCACCAATGCAAGTCCACCAAAAAATTCAGCTCCTCCGCTAACATTGCCATAAAATATCCAGCTGGCATACCCAAACTTTCCATGAATTGACCCGTACCAACTAGACCATAACCACCAAACATACCAAATAGTTTTTGTGATCCATGCGCTATTAAGATAACGCCCACGGCAATCCTTAAAATGGTTTAAACCATAACTGCTACGTGTTGCTAAAACTTTTTCTATTAATCCACTCATATATATTATTCCTGTTATTAGGTTGTATTTAATTACGTCTTGATTATGTAAAGACTTTCTACATTATTTGCAAAAGTGCTCGTTGATTGATTAAAAGCTGACTAATCAGAAATAAAATCTATAAGAACGGAGATATACTAATTAGCTAAAATATTCATGTAAAGAACACCTGTAAAACACTCCATCCCATTCATGAGAAGCCGAAAATGAATTCTAGTCATATTACTGGCTAGGACATGTAAAAACCATAACAGACTTTTCTAAAATGATATGATATCGCCGTTAAAACTCAATGACGGTCGTAAGAATGTGATGAAAAAAATGTTTTGGGTTATGCGCTTGTTTTTAAAACTATGTTTATTGCCTTCAATTATTCAGGCTAAACCAAATGTAGAGTTTCCAAATACGCATGAATTCGTGCTAGATAATGGATTAAAACTTATTGTACGTGAAGATCATCGTGCGCCTGTTGTCACAAGTATGGTGTGGTATAACATTGGATCAGTTGATGAGCCCTCGCGGCAAAAATGGTATTCTCACATGTTAGAACACATGATGTTTAAAGGAACGCCTAGCTTGAAAACCGAATGAAACATTCACGTTTGATTTCTAATTTTGGTGGAAATGATAATGCATTCACATCAAATGATTACACTGCATATTATGAAATTTTGCCCTCAAATCAATTAAAGTTGGCATTTACATTAGAATCAGATCGCATGCAAAATCTTATTTTAAAACAAGATGACTTTACACCAGAACAACAGGTTGTTGCAGAAGAGCGGCGTTCACGAACAGATTCTGATCCACAATCACAATTTCATGAACAATTTTAAAGCCTTTATGTGGAATACCAGTAATTATCGTAACCCTGTTATTGGTTATGCACAAGAAATTCAAGCCTTGCGTTTATCTGATTTACAAGCTTGGTATAAGTCGTATTATGCACCCAATAATGCAACGCTCGTTGTCGTGGGTGATGTAGATGCAAATGAGGCATATAAACTTGCAAAAGCTACTTTTGGTAAAGTTCCAAAAAGAAATATTACGCCGCTAGAACTAAATTTTGAAATACCTCAAAAAGGGGTTAAACGAATGGATTTTCGTATCCAGGCGACAGTCCCAATGATGATTATGAGCTATAAAGTACCAAGTTATAATACAGCGACAGATAAAACAGAGTCTGATGCTCTATTAATGCTTTCTGCTATCTTTGGATGGCGGACAATCGGCACGTCTACCTAAGCGCTTATTGCGTGAACAAAAAATTGTGAGCAGCATTGAAACCAGTTATGAGAATAGCGCACGCTATGATGGTACGTTTAGTTTTTATATAAGCCCTGCGAATGAGGTACCTTTAAATACGATAGAAGAGGCAATCTTAAAAGAGATTGATATGCTTAAAAATGATTTGGTGAGCGATCAAGAGCTAAGTCGTATCAGGGCACAATTACGTGCACAGATGGTATATCAAAAAGATTCTTTAATGAATCAGGCAGAATCAATCGGTATGGCTGAAACAACTGGCGAAGGCTGGGTTAAACGTGAAAAACTTTTGAGTCGTTTAGCGAAAATAACTGCGACAGATATTCAAAAAGTTGCACAAAAATATTTGATATCCGAGGTGTTGAATATTGGAACCTTAACGCCCACACCTTTAAATGATATTGATGCAGATGATGTATCTGAAAAATAATCAATAAATGTTGCCGATAAATAATTAGTTAGGATTTTTATATGATGAAGAAAATAATTTTATTGTGCATATTGGCACTCGTAAATGCGGTTAATTTAAGTTTTGCTTTGCCGCCGATTGAATATTGGAAAACTTCCGAAGGCGCTAAAGTATATTATATTCACGCTAAAGGAAATTCCGATGTTAGATATACAGATTGCAATTGATGCAGGTGCATTTCGTGAGAAGAATCAATATGGTCTGGCAAGCTTAACCGCAAAGTTAATCACAATGGGGGCGGGAGATTTGAAGAAGAAGACTTTGCCCAGAGCTTAGAAAATATAGGAAGTAGCATAAATGCAAACGGTGCCAATGATACGACGATTGTATCGATTCGCAGTTTAAGTGATGAGAAAATATTGGATAATACTTTGTCCTTACTTACCAAAGTATTTACCAAACCACATTTTGATTTCCAGAGATATTAAGCGTGAAAGTGACAATATTTTGGTCGACCTAAGCAGCGTGGATGATGACCCAAATGCCCTTGCAGATGAAGCATTTAAAGGTGCTTTATATCCAAATAATCGATTTAAAATGTAAGTGCAAAACAATTAGAGTCATCTATTCCTAATATTAAATCTAATGACTTACAGATGTTTTTTGATACGTACTATCATGCGAACAATGCCGTGATTGTTTTAGTGGGCGATATTACTAAGACACGGGCTGAGAATATGCCAAATCAATCAGTAAAACTTTAGGTTCTAGCACTGTAGAAAAACAAAAATATGACTTTAAACTAGGAAAAGCCAGTTTTGTAAATGTTAAATTTGATGCACCCCAAAGTACTGTAATCTTAGGTCACGTTGGTGTTGATCAGTTTGTACCTGACTATTTACCTTTAGTCGTTGGTAATCATATTCTAGGTGGGAATGGCTTAAATTCAATTTTATCTCAAGAGATTCGAGAAAAAGAGGATTAACGTACGGTGTTTACAGTAGCTTTAGTACTGGTCGTTATCAAGGACCATTTAGTATTCGTTTTTCCACTAAACATGCAACGGTTGATGAGGGGCATTAATGCGGCTAAATCGGTTTTAGCTAAATTTATGAAAAATGGACCAACATCAGATGAGCTAAGCCTAGCCAAGAATAATATTATAGGCGGATTTGCGTTAGGTCTAGACAGTAATAGTAAATTAGCATCAGCACTTTTGTCGATGGGAATGTATGACTTACCTTTGGATTATTATGCAAACTATCAAGCTAAAATTAAAGCAATCAGCGCTCTGGATATTAAAAATGCATTTACAAAATATGTGCATCCAGATGCATTTACTGTAGTTGTTGTTGGGGGAAAAACCACAAAAGCTACAGAAAACACAAAAAATAAGAAAAGTCAATAATAAGCAATAAATAATCAGCAATAATTTATTGACGCGGAAAATAAGAATGATAGAAGTTGTTTTTTGGCAACAATTTTTGCTTGTCGCAGGTGCACATTTTTTAGCAGTATTAAGTCCAGGACCTGACTTTATTGTAACGTGTGAGGCAAGCACTGTATCAAACGAAACAACATGCATTATTCACGAGTATTGGTATTGCTTCGGGCATTGCGGTTCATGTGGGTGCTGCACTATTTGGTATTGCTATTTTTTTAAAGGGGCAACCAATATTATTTTATCTGCTACAAATTATGGGGGTTTTGTATTTGCTTTACCTGTCTTATATATGCTTAAAATCAAAACCTTATAACAATATTGATACAAAAAAGATGCAAAATACGGAAAAGAACTCTGTAGATTTAAATGTAGATGCAAAACAGCAAACGTATTTTCAGGCATTTAAGCTTGGATTTTTAACGAATATTTCGAATATGAAAGCCATGATGTTTTTTTTATCCTTATTTACCGTTGTGATTCACCAATCCACGCCATTCACATGGCAATTAAGTTTTGGCATTTGATGGTTATTGCGACGGGATCATGGTTTGCGATGTTAAGTTTTATTATATCAAAACCCTCAAATACGCCATCATATAACGCGTTATGCACATTGGGTTGACCGCGCTACTGGCGTTGTATTGCTGGCTATTTGTATGAGCTTGTTATTTTCACTTATGCCTAATCATCTATTTTAGTTACTCGGCATAGAAAAAGAACAGGAAAATGGTCTGTTCTTCATGCCTATACCTCAATTGCTTCAATAACAAAAGGTAGAGATTGGGTTGCATGTTGGCATGTCGACTCTATTAATGCGGTAATTTCAGGGTGATTTTCTTCCCCAGTCCTTACAGCTGCGTATAAACGTCGCCATAATCCTTTGCGGTTATTTGTGTTGGATGTTTGGATTTGAGTGTCAATATCTAAGGGTCGAGTGACAATTAATCCTTGCTTTTCTTGTTCTGATACAACCCAATGTGGCAGTGCAGCAATCCCCATGTTTGCAGAGACCATTTGGATAAGTAGTAATGTATGTCAACATTTTTTAAAATTGGTTCAATATTTTTTGGCTTTAGAAAATCGCGCCAAATGTCCAAGCGCTGCGTTGTACAGGATAAATTAACAATGTTTGTGATTGTAAATCTTCAGGAATAATCTTAGTTTGTGCGCGAGAGGATGATTGGGTGCCATGACTAAACGTACTTCAAAATCAAACATAGGCGTGTAATGAATCATCTCGCAATAATTTATCTGAAGTCATGACTAAATCTAAAGTCCCCTGTTGTAATGCGGGTTGGGGATCAAAACTTACGCCTGACATAAAATCAATTTTCAACATGTGGAAATTTACTTTAAAATGCATCCAAGGCAGGCATAAGCCATAAAATACAGCTGTGACATTCAATTGCAATGCGTATTTGAGTGATTGTGTTTGTTGGGCAAGAATGTAATGCATTGTCGATTAAAGGGAGCACTGAATAGCAAGATTGAATAAGATTTTCCCTTGAGGTGTAAATAAAATGGGAGATGTTTTGCGTACAAATAATTGAAAGTCTAAACGATGTTCTGGGCTCTTTTATTTGATGAGAAAAGGCAGATTGACTTAAGTGCAGCTTTTGTGCTCCCTTATAATAGACCCTTCTTTATGTAAAATAAAAAGGGTTTTTTAGATGTTTTAATTTCGATCATATTATTCCACTGTAAATAACTAATATTGCGTTAAGTTTATATCTATCTTCTTTGAAGGATTGTTTTGTTGAAGATATTTTTTTGTTGAAGGTTTTTATTTTCAATATTGTGAATTATTGCATGATTAACTATTTCGATTAATTATTTTGATTTGCTATTTTGATTTGCTATTTTGATTTGCTATTTTTGGTGTTTACAAAAAAATACCACCTATGTAAACTTTTAATACAATTTTAGTTTACATAAATAAAGGGGATCACATAGGACTACATATTATGAATCGTTGTAATTATCAATTCAGGACAAATACTATTGAGTTATTGTTAATAACTAGATGTAAACTAAAGCATCTAAATGTATTTAAAAAGCACTTAAAAGCACTTAAAAACACTTAAAAATAAAATATAAAGCAAGCAAAATAAATAGGAACTACTATGACAAAATTCATTATCAACATTATCAAACATATCAAAAAATCAAATCTCTCATTTCATTCAAATGCAACATTAAATATGCCGCCATTATTTTGTAGATGTATTTAAAACCTAATTCAATCGTCAAATATAGTGTATTAACGACGGCTGGTGCATGTATATTTGCACTCTCATCCAATATAAGCATCCCTGCAGAACCTGTACCCTTTTCATTTCAATCAATGATTGTTTTATTGTTGGGTGCAACATTAGGGCGAAAAACTTGGGCTTATTGCGATGATGCAAGTCATTTTGATGGGATTAATCGGATTGCCAATGTTTGCAAATGGTGCAAATACGTTTGTTTGCTTTTGCAAGCCCTTCAGCGGATATATTTTAGGCTTTTTTGGGAGCGTTTATATCGCAGGGTGGGTCGCTGAAAAAGGTTTAGATCGCCATTTCCTGTTGGGAATATTGGCTTTTGCAATCGCACATCAAGTGATATTTGTTGTTGGTGTTTCTCTATTTAAGCGCGTATTTAAATGTATCGCTTAAAGTCGCTTTTAATTTAGGTTATATGCCATTTATAGGGATTGATGTACTTAAATTTACGAGCGTGCTGGTCTTATGTATATGATCTGGAAAGCACGCAGAAAATGAGAATATGTGCTGGTGATTTGCTGTTTCAAATTTTAGATTCTAATCAATTTGAGGAAACAGTAAGTCAATCTTATATACAAGATGTAAAAGATGAGATTTCTTTAACACCTGTCAATCATGTTGCTTTAGTACTTGATTCATCACAAGTGATTGAGGAAACCCTTTGAAAAAGGCGTGGTAATCACATCAATTACGGATTATTTGGCACGGAGCCAAGTTAATATTGTTGCGCGCATTAAGCAACGGATGCGAATTGCGCCTGCACTTCATTTTGCTAAAGCGTGTTTAGGCAACCATATAATGTTTCTTTCTACGCTAATCATGCTGGTTTTTATTGCAGTGAGTTAATCACAGACGCATTTACCGATGATTTAGGAAATGAATATTTTTCACGTCATGCAATGAACTTTAAGATAATAAAGTCGGATGATTTTTTACCTTTTTGGAAGACGTATTATGCGAAGCAAGGCTTGGCAATTCCTCAAAACATATGATAGGTTCTCATCCCGCCCAATTATTGCAACAATCCTCACGATTTAAGATGATTTCAAGATTTATTGGATAGATTTTCGTCACTTTATGTTGCCGAAAATTTTTAAAAATGATGAGTGTGTAAAGTGAGCATCATGCAATTTTTGCATGGAGAGCGTGGTGTATTTGCGATTGTTTTATTTTCTACGAATATTGAAAATAGCTATACCCGTCAAATTTGACGGATATAAAAGACAGGTGAAGGTCGCATGAATACGCAAAATAAAAAAAAACAAAAATAGCAATAATAGTTTGAAAAGTCATACGTTGGGATTCCCTCGGATGGGTTTGGATCGAGAATTAAAAAAATCTTTAGAAGGATATTGGTCAAAACAAAATCACCCAAAGTGAGTTAGTCGCAAAAGGGTAAAATGTTACGTGCACGCCATTGGCAATCAACAAAAAATGCGGGCGTTGACATTATTCCTGTTGGTGATTTGCTTGGTACGATCAAGTTCTGAAATATGAGCTTATTGCTTGGAAAATGTACCTAAACGTCATCAAAATAAAAATAATACAATTGATTTAGACACCGTGTTTAGAATTGCGCGCGGTGTGACTCATACTCATGCGAGCCCTGATGAGGCATGTTGTCATGGGGAACATAATGTAGACAATGAGACGATTGCTGCAAGTGAGATGACAAAATGGTTTAATACAAATTATCATTATATTGTGCCAGAATTTATGAAAATCAATCATTTTGCATTAAGTTCTACTCAACTTTTTGATGAAATTGATGAAGCCCAGAATTTAGGTGAAGCATTTAAAGGCAATATCAAACCCGTTATTTTGGGTCCTATTTCATATCTTTTGGCTGGGTAAGTCCAAGACAGTCAATGCATTTAATCGTTTAGATTTATTGCCCAAATTATTGATTGCATATCAACAAGTTTTAGAAAAACTCACAGAAAAAGGCATTGATTGGGTTCAAATAGATGAGCCAGCTTTGGTGCTTGATTTGCCGATAGAATGGCAAGATGCATACCGTACGGCATATCAAATTTTACATAAGAAATCACCCCAAATTAATATCTTACTGACCACGTATTTTGATAGTATTGCGCATCATTTAGATTTGATTAAATCGTTACCTATCCAAGGCTTTCATGTTGATTTAGTGGCGGGTAAAGACAATATTAATGTGCTTGATCAACAGATCCCTAAACATATTTTATTATCTTTAGGTGTGATTAATGGGCGTAATGTGTGGCGTGCAGATTTAAGCCGATGGTTTGATAAATTACATGGTTTGATTGGGGTAGGATCGCAAAATCCGCGTGAATTTTGGTTAGCAACATCCTGTTCTTTATTGCACAGTCCGTTTGATGTATCTGCTGAGAATAAATTAGATACAGAAGTGAAAAATTGGTTTGCATTCGCGGTACAAAAATGTGAAGAATTGGCGTTGTTAACACGAAGCTTGAGTGATGCTTCGCTTGAAAATACACAGAAATTAGCGAAATACAGTGAGTTAATATGGCACGTGCCCATTCTAAACGTGTGGCATAATCCTGAGGTAAAAAAACACGCTTAGCTGCGATTAAAGATGCTGATTTTGATCGCGCACATATTTTATACAGAGCGTGCCAAAATTCAACGTGATAAATATCAATTACCCTTATTGCCAACCACAACGATTGGCTCATTTCCTCAAACAGCAGACATTCGAAGCACTCGTTTAGCATATAAAAAGGAACACTGAATCAAGCAGATTATGAACAGGTGATTAAAGGTCACATTGCACATGCAATTCAAGAACAAGAAGCGTTAGGTTTGGATGTTTTGGTGCATGGAGAAGCGGAACGCAATGATATGGTTGAGTATTTCGGTGAGCATTTAGATGGATTGTATTCACCCAAAATGCATGGGTACAAAGTTATGGATCTCGTTGTGTAAAACCGCCGATTATTATTGGGGATATCAGCCGTAAAGATGCCATTACGGTAGAATGGGCGCGTTATGCACAATCATTAACCGACAACCCTGTAAAAGGAATGTTAACGGGACCTGTCACGATTTTATGTTGGTCATTCCCGCGTGAAGATGTGTCGCGTGAGACGATTGCCAACCCAAATTGCATTGGCGCTGCGTGATGAGGTGGATGATCTAAAAAAAAGCAGGGATTGGAATTATTCAAATAGATGAGCCAGCCTTGCGTGAAGGTTTACCTTTGTACAAAGCAGATTGGCGAGCGTATTTAAAGTGGGCTGTCAATGCATTTAAGTTAAATGCAAGCATTGCATGGGACGATACGCAGATTCATACTCATATGTGTTATTGCGAGTTTAATGACATCATGGATTCCATTGCTGCGCTAGATGCTGATGTGATTACCATCGAAACCTCACGCTCGGATATGGAATTATTGGAAGCATTTGATGCATTCAATTACCCTAATGAAATAGGACCTGGTGTATATGATATTCATTCTCCGAATGTGCCAAGCGTACAATGGATGTTTGATTTAATTCATAAAGCAAGTGAGTCAATTCCCATCGAGCGTTTATGGGGGAATCCTGATTGTGGATTAAAGACAAGAGCTTGGTCTGAAACCCGTGCAGCACTTAAAAATATGGTAATTGCAACCGAACAGTTACGTTTATTATATGAATAGAAATACGAAAAAAAAAGGGTTTTACAAAATATTATACCCAAAAGATTCACTATCATGCATATGATTGTACTTATTGAATTGATGTTACGCACTCAATAAGAAAGTAGATTGTTTTCATAAAAAACTGACTTAATGTCATTGCGGACTTGATCCGCAATCTCATGCTCGTTTGTGAGATTTTAAAAAGGAATATTTTAACTTTGCACAAAGGGGACATTACTACTTTGGTGTAACACAGCCTGCATTTGAATTGACAAATCACTCAAAAAAAACGAGAATGTCGTTCCTTTTCGTATTTATATTTTTATTTGTGCTGCCGTAATCAGCATAAACGTTAATTTAACCTAATTTTTTATTTGGAGTTTCCTTTGGCCAATACAGCACAAGCAAGAAAGCGCGTTCGTCAAGCTGAAAAAAGTCGTTTAGCAAATAATGCTTATCGTTCTATGATGCGCACATATATTAAAAAAGTACTTAAAGCAATTAAAGACAATCAAAAAGATACCGCTAATCTTTGTTTAAAAGAAGCACAAGCATATCTTGATAAAGCAGCAAATAAAGGCATTATTCATAAAAAAAGCATCTCGCGCTGTAAGTCGTTTAAATGCACGTATTAAAGCAATTGCTTAATTAATATATAAGACTTTAATTTTGAGATATATTTTAAAATATATTTTAAGCCATAAAAAAGCAGCCTTTGAGGCTGCTTTTTTATATTCTAATTTTTATAACTTAAGCATATGTTTTGATTTATGTTTTAAACTTATGTTTTCCTACAAACAGGATCTTCAATTATGACGGGTATAATAATTTTATTTGTTCCAAATGAGTTCAATGTCTCCATCAATGAATCCTACGGCAACGGCTTCAGCCATTTGTAATGTTTGGCTTGCGGTACAATTTGTTTCTATTAAGTCTTCAATGAATATGCACACAGTCTCTTGAACCTCTTCCCATTGCGTACCGACTTCTTTATGAGGCAGGGCAAATAAAATATCTCCCGAAGACCAAATCTCATCACAGGCCCAGTTACAGTCTTCATCATCTATATCGTAGCGAGGAGTTGCAATTAATTCAATTAAAAAGGCATCTTCATCTTCAAATAGGTTAAAGCAAAAGGCAGCTGAATCTTCAATAGGGTGCGATAAATTTCATTAACCCAATCAGTGAATTCTTTTTGTAGATTATTCATTTTCTTACCTCTTTGTGTTGTATAACTAATTATTTTTATTTATTAAGCATTAATTTAAATATAATTTCATTTTTATTTTACGATATTTGTTTATCATTTACATACTCATTTTATTGATTTTAGGTGTATTTAAGACAAAATTTAAGACAGTTTAAGAAAAGAAGTATACTTGCATTTTGTAATATATACCCGCCTCCTCCGAGGATCTCGTATCTCCATATTTTTAAGATATCGTTTTAATCAAAAATGATCATATATACCCACAAAATTTGTTTATTCAGTAGTATTTATGATGTTTAATATCTGCTGAATAATCACCCTTTTTTTTAATATTTTTGAATTCAATCATGAGTGAATAAGGTTAATAATTATGTTAGATATTTTATGGAAGATGATGTCTTTCTTTATTTTGATCGCAATTTTGGTCGGATTTCATGAATTTGGTCATTTTTATGTCGCACGTAAGTTAGGGATTAAAGTGCTTCAATTTAGTATTGGTTTTGGTAAGTCACTTTATACGTATAAAGGAAAAGATGGTTGCGAATATATTTTAGGCGCTATTCCATTAGGTGGCTTCGTAAAAATGTTAGATGAGGCAGAAGGTAATGTTTCGCAAGATCAAAAACATTTAGCATTTAATACTCAACCGATTTGGAAACGATTTTTAGTCGTTCTCGCAGGCCCATTTGCGAATGCATTATTGGCATTTGTTTTATTGTTGGGTCTGTATCTATATGGTATTCCTGGATATAAACCTGAAATTGGTACGCCAATGCCAGATTCCATTTTTGCACAAGCATATTTGCAAAAAGGGGACACTATATTAAGTGTTGATAATAAAAAAATTAGCAGTTTTCAGCAGCTTTCAATGACTCTAATTGATAAATTGGGTGATGATGGTCAGGCAAATTTACAGATACTACGCCATAATACAGAAATGGAGGTGAATATTGATCTAGGGCATCCATTACAAGTATCTGGCAAGGTTGATCCCTTATCAGAATTAGGCCTATCTCTTAATTTACCCGACTATAAAATATTAATAGGAAAGTTTTTGAAGGGAAACCTGCATTTAAATCGGGTGTCAAAGAAAATGATGAGATTGTTGCAATTAATAATCAATCTGTGACAGATTATAAAATGGTGAGCTACCTTTTGAAAAAAAATGGTGCAAAGCCGCGAGTTTCCAAGTTAAACGTGATAACCAATTATATGTATTAAATGTTACACCTATTCAAAATGATCAAGGTCAATTTGTGGTTGGTATTCAGCTTATACATGATGTATCAGACAGAGTTGCATTTGATAGCGCATTAGAATCATTGGTCATTACCGAAAGATATTCTGTATTTGATAGCGCACAAAGGGCATATCAAGAAGTGATTGATAATGGATTAATGGTGTTTAAATTTATAGGGCGGATGATTAAAGGTAATGTGAAGATTGATGCAATGGCTGGGCCTTTAAGTATTGCTGATATCGCAGGCAGCGCATTAGCCAGCGGATTAGTCTCTTTTATTACTTTAGTTGCTTTATTAAGTGTGAATATTGGCGCGATGAATTTGATCCCTATTCCTGTTTTAGATGGTGGCAGATTAGTTGGATATATGTTTGAAGCGATTGCGAATCTTTTTAAAGTTAAAATTTCAAAGCGTCTTAGCATATTTTGTTTACAAGTAGGTGGATTTGTAGTGATGAGTTTTATGTTACTTGTTGTTTTTTATGATGTGATGAAATTTGTTTTTAAATGACCAGGATGATACTGAATATTTGCTTTTAATCTTCCAGGTCAATTCTCTCTTATTTTGAGTCCCGATGATGCAAAAATAGACTCTTTTTTGAGAAATTAACACCATAACCACCTCATTAGGAAACCACATGTCACTCCACGAAATACTCCAAAAAGCCAGCAGCGAAGAAGATGTTAAAGATGCGTATATCAAGGCATTAAAGCTCAAAAACGTACAAAAAAATCTGATTGATATTCAAACAAAAGAGATTTGGTTTGAGGCAAAAGATACGGGCAAACATTCTAGTTATGCAATGTTCACGCAGCTTTTGCATTACGTGCAAGTGGCGTTAAATAAGGGTGAGGAAGTGTGCCGCCTTTTTTATGTGTGATTGACACCGTAAAAGCCGCGATTATGAAAACAGCGGATGTAATCCCATTTTTGCAAAAAAAGACCATCAAATGGGTAAATCAGCCAGCCAATATACGCCTGAAGCTTTAAGTGAAGTATCCAATTTTATCGGGACTTATTTTGTCTCATTCAAATTGAAACCCATGAAGAAGAATTCATGAAACGGTTAAAATGCGATTGCTTCAGGTGATATTATTCGCACGCAAATTACGCCTGACAATCTTAAACAAGTGTTTGATAAATGGGTTTATTTAATTGGTCGTGAGATTTCAGGTATCGCCGAAAATGATTATGCCTTGCTCTTTTTTGCGGACATTATGCATGATGGACAAATCTCCACGCACGATAATCTACCCGCAAAACTCTTGCATGA
This sequence comes from Sweltsa coloradensis, assembly GCA_024449915.1. NCBI lineage: Eukaryota > Metazoa > Arthropoda > Insecta > Plecoptera > Chloroperlidae > Sweltsa > Sweltsa coloradensis. The sequence continues at coordinate 27,274 of JAMZAV010000013.1, forward strand.
TGGCAATAAACCTGTTTTTCTATTAACGGAAACACGTATACATTGGGCAATCATGAAGGTTATCGCCAGTTTTGGATGATTTACCACAAGCCGCCTAAAGCTGAATATCGTAATTATTTATTGGAACGTCGTGATAGTTTGATCCCGATTGATGAGCGTAGTTTTAAAGGTGCATATTACACGCCGCTTGCAGTCGTGGATAAAGCCTATGATTTATTACATGAAACTTTGGGTAAAAATTGGCAGAAAAATTATATTGTGTGGGATATGTGTTGTGGCGTGGGCAATTTGCAAGTTAAACACAGCAATCCGCGTAATATTTTTATGAGTACGCTTGATCAGGCCGATATCGATGTAATGAAAGCCAGTAAGATTTGCGTTGCCGCAGAGCGCTTTCAATATGATTATTTGAATGATGACATTACCGATGACGGGCTGATTGATTACTCGCTGACAAACAAACTCCCAAAAGCCTTACAACAAGCAATCGCCGACTTTAATGCTGGGAAAGATGGCGCAAAGAAGATTTTAATTTTGATCAATCCGCCTTATGCCGAGGCAACAAATGCAGGAAATATATCCGCAGGTGCAGAAGCTGAAAATAAATCAGGCGTTGCCAAAACAAAATTAGCAGCAACGGCAATGCCTGATTATGGCAAAGCAAGCAATGAGTTTATTTACACAATTTGTGGCTCGTCTTGCACAAGAGATTCCCAATGCAACCTTAGCCATGTTCAGTAAATTAAAATATGTGAATGCACCTAATTTTGAAAAATTTAGAACCACATGGAATGCTGAATATAAAGCTGGGTTTGTTGTACATAGCAAATCATTTGATGGATTGAAGGGTAATTTTCCGATTGGATTTTTAATCTGGAAAACAAATAATCAAGCGCATGCAAATAAAATACCAATGATGGAAATTACAACCGAAGTTTTTGGATAAAAATGCCAAAGCAATTGGTGAAAAAAAGTTTTATAACCTTCCCAATAATATATTTTTAAATGTATGGCTAAAACGCCCAAAAGCCAATAAAACGCCGACTATTCCCTTGAAAAATGCAATTATTCCAACAAGTGGAAGTGCAAGAGTACAAACATGGTCTGACGATGCAATTGCATACATGTATTGTGGTGTGAATGATGTGCAACATGCAACGCAACAAACGGTTATTTTTTCATCCCCATATGGTGGCGGAAATGGTTTTTATATTGCCCCTGAAAACCTTTGGCAAGCGGCGATTGTTTTTTCTGTTCGCCGATTAATCAAACCCACTTGGATTAATGATCGGGATCAATTTTTACAGCCAACTCAAGAATTAAATGATGAGTTTAAAAATGATTGCCTCATTTGGATGCTATTCAATGGCAGCAATCTAACAGCCAGCGCCAACGATTTAGAATGGAATGATCAAAAATGGTCAATCGTGAATCACTTTATCCCCTTCACTGAATCAGAATTAAATGCGCCAGATCGCTTTGAGTCTGATTTTATGGTGCAATATTTGGAAGATAAAATTCAATCACAAGAAGCGAAAGCCGTTTTAGAGGAAGGCAAAAAACTATGGCAGACCTATTTCAGCCAAACCGATGAATACAGCGTGCGAGATGTATTAAAACTGAATCGAGCCGATATCGGATGGTATCAAATGCGTAAAGCACTTGAAGCCAGAAATGCATCAGGAAATAATATTGCAATTGATTTTGCACCATTCAAAACCGCCTATGAAATATTAGGGGATAAATTACGCCCACAAGTGTTTGAGTTGGGATTTATGCGAGAGTGAAATACCGCTCAAATAACTCTAAATTTAATGGCTCTTTGCCATTTTCTATGGGTAAGTAGGATGGATAAAATTCAACTTACCCGCAACAAAGTAAATCATTTGGATAAAATTGTTTATATTTCTAAAGCCTCTTGCCCGACGTTTTGCAAGTTGTATCTTTGAGTTGAGTCCTTCTAAAATTCCATTGCTGATTCTCGATGTTGTATATCGTAAAATGCCTTTCCAATGACGTTTTACTGTTTTTGCAAAAGCCTGCATGGGCACTATTTTTGATTCATTTGCTTGCCTAACCCAATCTTCCAAAAATACCTCCGCTTCTTTAGAATCTGTCAGTGACCAAAACTCGTTGAATAGAACTTTTAATCGATAAGCTGCCCCTATATTAGGGAAACGAATAATCGCCTCATTTAGCTTAACCTCTTGTTCTGATGTTAAATTGTTTCTATTTTTCAGAAAAATATACTTCGTTTTTTTGAAAAAATCATGCTCTTTTTGTTCAGCTTGGCGCACTTGATTAACCCCTTCATTGAGCAATTTTGTGACATGAAAACGATAAAAGGTAATCGGTGTATTCGGAAAATATTCAGCTGCACCCGCTATAAATGCAGGAGATAGATCCATGCTAAGCTCTTCAATTCTAGAAAGATCAACACCTTGATTTTCTAAGTGACTTGCAACGCTTTAAGCACGTCTTTGTTTTTGCCTACGGTGACATGGATCACTTGCGAATTTTCTAAATCAACAGCAATTGAAACATATTTATGCCCTTTTTTTGCCGAAGTTTCATCTATGCCTAAGTAAGCGATATCCCGACAACTGGTGTTCTTGATAGCTCCTTGAACCCAATGAGAAAAAACTCTCCACAGCCGATTATCATGAACATTGAGCAAAGATGCGATCTGCGTCATGGAGACTTCTTTCTCAACTAATTTCATGACAAACGCTTCAAAGAGCAAAGTAAACCCATTACTTGGGCGTGCCAAGGCGCTTCAACCGTTCTAACTTTGCCATCTGAACGCGTTATCCTAGGAAGCCTGCAATGAATAAATGTCTTGTATTCAAAGTGGTTAACATGCTGCCAAACTCGCTCGTTAGCTCTGTCATGTACCGCACAAGGCTGATTACTATCATCTAAAAACTGTGAGCCAGGTATAAACCCAACATATATATGAAGCTCTTCATCTCCTTTTGTATTGGTTAAAAAATCAAACTTTTCTATACGCCAAGGGGACTCAATTTTTAATGTTTTTGCAAAAACTTCACTTCCATTCAAGTGGCAATTCCTCGTTAGTTTAAATACCTAAATTATGCCTTACCCACAACAAATAGCAAAGAGCCAATTTAATGAATAAAATAAATAATAAAGTGTATTGCAATCCGCATCGTAAATAAAACATATGTTGATTAACACTTCATTTCGGAACTTAAATTTTTTATTATTAAACATGGTATTAATAGTTAAATAAAATAAACTTTTATCTTTCTAAACAGCTTAGCTATATCATTTAGATTAAAATTCTAACCAAGCAAAATCGACAATAACATTGAAAAATTGTTACTGACGTTGACATGGATGCCCAGATGGATTTGGATTTGCCCTAAATTTTTAATAGAAAACCGACTCGTCTTAATTAAAATAAGATGAGTCGGTTTTCTATTACCATAATTTAAACTTATAAAAAATCAAACATTAGTTTTAACCGCTCTAAATTCATGATTATGCTATTCTATTGCCAATTAATAATTAAGGTCAGTGGCTTATCATGAAACATCTAGATCCCAAGAACGACATTGTATTCAAAAAGATATTTGGCAAAAACAAGCATCTTTTAATGAGTTTATTGAATGATCTTTTAATGCTAAACAAGACTCAATGTATTCAAAGCATTGAACATTTATCGCCCGAACAAGTACCCGATATATTGGATCTTAAAATTCTACTGTGGACGTTAAATGTACAGATCAAAATGGACGTATTTTTATCGTTGAAATGCAGATGTTATGGACCGCATCATTTAAACAACGTGTACTTTTTAATGCAAGTAAGGCGTATGTAAACCAATTAAAAAGAGGATATCAATATACAAGCTTATGTCCTGTATATTCGCTGAATATTTTAAATGAAATTATCACCCAGATAAAACACAATTTTATCATCGCTATAGCATTGTTGAAAATGCAAATACACATGAAAAAATTGAAGGATTGGAATTTGTTTTTATTGAATTACCCAAGTTTTTAAAAAACCCTAATTCAATGAACCCAAGTCTTAGAAAACTTTGGCTAACTCTACTTAGTATTTCAGAAACCAGTGAGATCCCAGAAGAATTAAAAAAAGATCCTTTAACGAGCGAAGCCCTTCAACTACTGAAGAAAGCTACTACAACTTTGGAGAAAAAGCTGCCTATGAAAAATATTGGGATGCCGTGAGCAGCGCAAGAACACTGATTGATGAAAGCAAACAAATCGCGCTTTCTCAAGGTTTAGCAAAAGGTTTGGCAAAAGGAAGGATTGAAGGAAAAGCTGAAGGGAAAATAGAGGTTGCCAAAAAACTCCTCTTTTTGGGTGTTGATATTGAGTCAATTTCCGAAGCAACGGAGTTATCTGCTGAAGACATTAAAAAATTATGAGATGTTTGCATGAGTAATGTGGACTCAAATTTTTAAGATAGGGCAACCCTATCGCTATTACTAAAAGAGGTTTTATGAAAGAATTTGGTGTTAAAATGACCCTTCCAAAAGGCGATACGATGCGATTATCTCATTTACTTGGTGACGATTTTAGTCATACTCGCTGGTTTAAATCTGTAGAAAAAAGACAGAATTTTTTACAAGAATATCAAAAACAGTATCCTTACTATCGTTTAGGCGATCTAACCCGCTATGATTATGAATGCATAGAACGAGAATCATAAATATATGCATATTTTGGACATATACCCAAAAGACTTGAAGATCCTGATGTAAGCTCATTGGGGCTCGTATACTCTTCAATATTTTGGGTATATGTAGATTTTTAAAATAAACTATTTGATTGCGCGATAAATATCCACCCATATGCTTTTTCTTTATCTGCAATTTGTGTAGTAGGATTGATATTTTTTGATAGCCTTCAGGGCTTAAATGTCGGCATTGCTTGACCGTATGGCTGGCAAAAATTCGCCATTCATCACCAATGGCTGTCATTTTTTTAGAGGCAAGATCTAGGTCTTTATTTTGGCAAATAATCGCTGCCTGTTCCAGAAATGCAGCATAAATATATCGAAATCCTGCACCACCCGTACCAATTTCTTCTTGCATTCGTACGATATGCCCCAAATAAAGTTTTTTATATTGATCACTGTATTTGCTATTTTTTAGTTGATATATCTTATTGGCTAATAATGGATTCCTCTTATGCCAATAAAAGGCAAGGGTGTATTCATAGTGCGAACGTTTTTCAAAATGGCTTTTCGAATAATAGGTTTCAAATCAATTTCTGCATTGATAGAATCAGGATTGATGAAATACATTAATCCTTTTCCTGAAAGTGCACCCTTAGAAAAACGTGCCCGTTCTAAATCTGAATCCGTACAGCGAACAGGTTTTTCTAGAACAGGATCACTAATTAAATATTCAGAACCCTCCTTTCCATATACTAATAAGTTATGTGCATTAAAATGAAAACGCATTTCTTCTGGAAATATGGTAACCAATATACAGAGGTTTGCAGTCCGATTACTTTATTTTGTAGTAGCATCTCATCTAAGCACTTCATTCCCTTTGAAGGAGATGAGAATTTTTGTTTTGTTAGTTTTATTCCTAATCGTTTGCATGTATTTTTAATGATACTTTGCGGCGGCATCCGATACGCAACTAAAGGCATTCCAGAAATTTTATAATAGGCAAATAAGCGAAAGTTAATGCCGAAGCTAAGCCAAAAACCATTGCTTCATTTAAATCAAAGCCACTATTTTTAAATAATGAAGATAATACGCCACTTTCGCAATGTGCTGTATGTTGATGTGTGAATAAAGGTACATTCATAGTTAATGAGTTTTCTTTAATTTAGGAACGAGTATTTGAAATTATATTATTGAATAATCCACAATAATGGTGGTTGTTGAGAATTTTTAAACTTGACATCTAATACTTTTAAAAATTGATTTGATACCGCTGGACATCCCCAACTTAATGGGCTGTAAAATGGATAAACCGCTTCATCACCAATTGCCTCCCAAAGATGTAAAACAACAACTCCTTTTCTCCGCATTGTCATTATTTTTTTTCTAAACCATCAACCATATTTTTTTATACCCCAAACCACTAGAGTCTCGCTTCCCTACTTTATATTTTCCCAGCGAACTGCAATGACTATCCTTTTGATTGCTAAAACGCACTTGCACTGAGGGTCTGGATTTTTTTGTAAATACATCACACGCACCATGATCACTAAACTTTCTGAAGTGTTTTTTTTGCTGGTCGAAATCATATATAAATAAGCGATTTTTACCCGAATGAATACTCATATCTATTAAAATATATACTGAGTATTTAAACTATTTTTTACAAAAAAATCATATGCTTCCCTATGAATATCAAAATACTTATCTGGGAGCAAAGAACTATGATCTGTTGAAGGTGGATGGTTTCTTTTATATCCACATCAATCTGTTTTATTTCCCCGAAAGCAACTGTCATATGCTCGTCGCAGATGGGGTTTTAAAATACATACCCGATAAAACAATTAAAAAAAAACTAAATAAACAGGCAACCCAAATATTTATTTTTTTTATATGATTCTTTAAGTTTTATATTCAATATTACAAACCTTTATACCCCTCTCCTTTGAAGATCCCGCTTTGTTAGGCAACAGACAATGCATAAAAAAAAAATATTTTATTCTAAATACAAGATAATATTCGTATATTTTTCACTTTGGCGCTGATACACGTTTTTTACTAAAACCTGATGAGGTTAGCAAAGTTAGCGGCATCATATTTAAACCCTAAAGCCAATTCATATACTTCCACCAAGAATCAAAGATTGGTAATCCACAGATGATTTTCCCAAAAAAATAAATTCACAAAAATCCCAATAGGAATAACCGCATTATTTATAACAGCTAAAACACCATTAGACACACTCTTTGCACCAAGGCACCACAAAAACTGCCCCAATCCTGTTGCAACTACGCCAAAAAATAATAAAGCGAGCCATGTACTAAATGGTACAGACTTGACCTGAAGAAACAATAAATCAAATGTCGGAGCTAAATTACCCAATAACAAAAATGCCACGCAATTTACAATAAATGCACCGATAAAAAAATAGCCAAATGATGATAGGCTGTGTGAGGAATACGCTTGGCAGTATACTGATAACACACCTGCCCCAATGCAAAACATATATTCGCCGCTTGAATTAATAATAATCCAATTAAAAAGTTTTCTGATAATTGACTATAACGAAGAACAAATGCGCCAATTACAGCCAATATCGCAGATATAATAGGCAAGATGTGCCATTTTTTTATGCAAAAAACTCCCTATTAAAGAAACAAAAATAGGCGTTGTAATTGTAAATAATACAATTTCAGGCACAGTCAAATAAGAATAGGCTTGATAAAGAAAATATATGTCAGACCAAATTGAAATGCACCAATACACATCAATGATGCACTTAGTTTAAATGAAAATATTTTAATAAAGGTAAAAATTTAAATTTGACCTATCATAGAACGGCATAAACCGCCAAATAAGGATCTATCACTGGGCTAATATATTGCCCAATAATACTAAAAGAAAATGCCCAAATAAATGTCACAACCCAAAGTAAACTCATCAAATACCTTAACCCTTAAAAGGGAACAAATTAAAAATAGACAATTAAAAACGGAAGAATTGTCCATTTTATTCACACGTATTAAGCTGTTTCAACTGACTCATCCAACCAGTCATTAATGCAGAAACAGATTCAGATTGACATCGCATAAACCCAGCCCCAGCCCATAATGGAATTAAATCTGCATTATTATTAGCATCTTGCCTTATGGGATGTATCAAATAATGTTGAACTGGGAAAGGCGCAATATCTTCATCCCTAGCCAATATGAGTTGATTTAGAGCTGCATTTTTCAAGCACTGCCAAGCTTTCCTGTCCAAGCCTTCGTTAACGTTAAATCAAGCTCATTCGCGGACAGAAGCTTTTCTTTATAAGTAGAGCTTGCACCTGATTCTGGCGTACACAAAAATGCTGTCCCCATCATCACGGCATCTGCCCCCAAAATTTTGGCCGCTGCAATTCCCTGTGCATCCATAATGCCCCCAGATGCAATCAGATATAGAGATGGAAGCTCTCGTTTAACCTGCGATATTAATGTAGCGGTCGATTGCATAACACGAGTAGGATCACCAAGGAATGTTGCCCGATGACCGCTAGCCTCAAGACCTTGTAATATAATTACTTTAACCCCTTTACTTTCCATAAAATTGCTTCAAGAAGATGTGTTGCTACACCTATAATAATAATGCCTGCATGTTTTAACATTTCTAGTATTCGATCATCGGGAATGCCAAAAGTAAAGCTAACAACTTTGACTTTCATTTCAAACAAACAACGTACTTTATCGTCTAAATTAGGCAAAGATTGTGGTAAATTATTTAAATATTCCTGATTTAAAGTACTAATATTCAATGATTTACATACAGATACAAGATGATCGCTTGATGCTATAATCTCGTCATCAAATTACCTTCGCTGTGATGAGAAAATAAATTCACAGCAAAAGTACCTTGCGTAAGTGCTTGTACTTTGGCTATTTGACCTCTTAAATCATCATAACTTAAATAACCACCAGAAATCGTTCCTATTCCTCCAGCATTTGTAACGGCAGCAACTAATTTAGGTGTAATAATTAAATCATCCATAGGTGATTGGAAAACTGAACAACTATATCAAAATATTCAAGAATACTACCCCCTGCTAAGTTTGAATTAGACAAGTTTTAATTTTGGCAAAGGGAAGATGTATTATCGTTCATTAAGTGATTCTCTTTTATTACGTATGATGTTAAAACGAAAAATCGGTTTATGATGGGTAATCAAGATTCATTTTTCTCATTTTGTAATCGCTGATATCTTTCCATCAAGGTGTCTTGTGTCTCAACATTATTCACGTCTTTAGGAATACATTCTACAGGGCAAACCTCAACACATTGAGGCGTATCAAAATGCCCTATACACTCTGTACATCTATTTGGATCAATTATATAAATCTCTGAGCCCATCGAAATTGCTTCATTTGGACATTCAGGCTCGCACACATCGCAATTAATACATTCTTCTGTAATCAATAAAGCCATTTTAAACATCCTCTTCTAAATCAAATATATGTATATATTATTCCTTTGCATGACTAAAACTTCAAGCAAATTAATTTACGAAAAATTCGTATGTATCTCGTATGTATCTCGTATGTATTTCTCACGTATTTAAGAAAAGTTAATGAAAATATAATGAAAAAACAATCTAGGTATAAAATAACGCCTTGTTATACAAATGGATTACATCGTTTTAGCCATCCACATTGCATCTTCACGCCCTGTATTATTTGGATAATATCCCTTTCGAACGGCAAGCTCATTAAAGCCAAGACGTTCATATAATCTTCTCGCAGAGTGATTAGACTCACGGACTTCTAAAACATTTCTAACGCATCTTTTTGTTCAGTTTTTTCAATTAAATGCCTTAACATTTTTTCTCCCAAACCTTTTTTTTGATAAATTGGCATCACTGTCAAATTTAGCAAATGTGATTCTCCTGCTGCCGACTAACAAAGCCATATGCGATTACATTACCAAGGTACAGCATTTTTTGGGCGATATATTGTGACTGTAAACAATCTCTCATATTAACAATCTTCCAAGGGTGTAAATATGCCAACACTTCAATTTCCATTAAAATATCTAAATCACTAAAACCAATATCCTCAAAATAAATATGACTTAATTCTACATTACAATTCATCAATCACCTTTTTCTGTAATATTGGGCTATGACACAAAATCAATGCGTATCAGAGGAAGTATCAAAAGAAGCTGTAATCATTTTTAATTCCAACCATAATTGTTTTTTAAGCGATGATGTTGATAAAACATCATAAGGTGAAATGCTTTGCATTACTTTAGCACCATTTAGATCCGCATAATGCCCAATCTCCTGCGATATAGAAACTGGCAATTCTAACCCCATTAAAACAATCACCCTAGGTTTTAACAAAGCGACTTGAGCAGTTAAATATGCAAAGCATTGATGATTATTTTCATAAAATTGATATCTTTTCGACACTTACTTGCATGTGTGGCAAAAACCAAACGGAACTCAATTTTAAAGCATCCATTAATTGAGAAAACAAAGCTTCATCGGACCAACAAACATATCTCCTTGTAAATCCTCTTCACGTGACGGAGATTGAAGAATAAACAGGACATCGTATGGCGCATTTAAATTTGATAATCAGTGCCCTTTCCAAAAATAGGATGAATTCTTGTTTTTGATCGTTCACGAGCCATAACAATTTTGAACTAAACTTTTAATATTTACCCATTTATCATGCGCACTTTTCCCACTGTCCATCATATTTTTAACATCAATATCAGGTGTCAATATTTGAGGCATCTCTTTAATATTTTGATGCTCTGGAGCGCTTATTTTTTTCGCCTCAAGATTTGTATCTAAACGACTTATCAGCGGTGCATCACTTATATGAGACGCTATACTTTTCATAGCTTCAGGTATATTAGAATCTAAAACACCAACATCAATCAATTGAGCGGGATCAATATAATCCCGCTCAACCCATTTTGTAATACCCATTGCGTGTAAGTATGAATTTTGCATAAATATTTTTTTATATTAACCAATAATATTAGGAAGCTTGTATTCGTAAAATATTACATTTTGGTAAAAAAGATTTATTACGACGCTTACGTCTTATAACCCAATGAATAGGACCTGAAATAGCGTAAATAAGTACAGTTAAAAACAGAGTCTTTGCTGGTGATGCCATTAATAAGCCGCCATATGCAACGATACCAATTAACACGTAGAACTTTACCCGTCCAATTCCAATTGATTTAAAGCTATAAACAATGTATTAGTAACCATCATTAAACCTGCATACAACGTAATTAACAGCGCCAGCCATTCAATTGAGCACCTTTAAAATTAAAACTCTCACTCACCAAAATAAACCCAACAATTAAAGCCGCAGCCGAGGGACTTGGTAATCCCATAAAAAAACGTTTATCAATCGATCCGATAGAAACATTAAATCGTGCTAAGCGCAGTGCAGCACATGCTGTATATACAAATGCAACAAACCACCCCAAGCGTCCTGCAACGGTTGATACATCACCTAAATCTTTGAGAGCCCAAAGATAAATTAATAATGCAGGCGCTAGACCAAAAGAATCATATCTGCTAAAGAGTCATACTCTTCACCAAATTCACTTTGAGTGTTCGTCCAACGTGCAACTCTGCCGTCAAGACCATCTAAATCATTGCAGCAAAGATTAAAATACATGCACTTGTTATATTTTTATTTATGTCATCTATCGCAAGTAATATTGCAGCAAAACCACACATTAACGCAGCTGTTGTAAACAGATTAGGTAGTATATAAATACTACGCCTTGGTCGTTTAACAACCATTTTTTTAGATATATTTTTAGACATATTATTTCCCTAAAACAAGAATGTATCGGAGCTCACTGATATTTATGAATGCCACTTAATATGACTTAAATATAACTCAACTATTTGCACATCTAATCAATAATCAAAACTTGGTTAATATTTTTCAATCAGTGCCATGTTTTTTCCGATAATTATATAAGAACTGCGCTATCCGACCAATTGCCTCTTTCAAATCATCTGTATTTGGCAAAAACACCAACCTAAAATGATCAGGCATAACCCAATTGAATCCCCTACCTTGAACCAATAATACTTGCTCTTCAATCAATAAATCTAAGATAAATTGTTGATCATCCGCAATTGGATACATCTGCGGGTCAAGTTTTGGAAACATATATAATGCACCCTTTGGCTTCACACACGTCACACCAGGGATATCCGTTAATAGCTGCCAAGATAAATCTCGTTGGCGTGCAAGCCGACCTGAAGGTGCAACTAAATCATTAATGCTCTGATAACCGCCTAATGCCGTTTGAATACCAAATTGCGAGGGAACATTTGCGCATAAACGCATTGATGCCAGCATATTCAAACCTTCGATATATCCTTTTGCATGCTTTTTTTCACCAGAAATAATCAACCAACCTGCTCTAAATCCTGCTGCTCTGTAATTTTTAGAAAGTCCATTCATCGTGATACAAAATAAATCAGGTGCCATTGAAGCAAGCGATGTATGCGTTGTACCATCGTAAAGCACTTTATCGTAAATTTCATCCACATAAATAATCAAACCAAATTCACGTGCTAAATCAACAATCCCTTGTAAAACGGGAATAGAATAAACCGCACCCGTTGGATTATTCGGATTAATTACGACAATTGCACGCGTATTATCATTAATTTTAGAACGCATATCTTCAAGATCTGGCTCCCAGTCACTCGCTTCGTCACAAAGATAATGTACGGCTCTGCCACCAGCAAGATTTACTGCCGCCGTCCATAAAGGATAGTCGGGCGCGGGAATTAAAACCTCATCACCTGAATCTAATAAAGCCTGCATTGACATAATAATCAGCTCTGAACACCATTACCAATATAAATATCTTCCAAGCCAACATTGGGTAAATTCTTTTCTTGTGCATAATGCATAATCGCTTTACGCGCAGCAAATAACCCCTTGGAATCTGAATAGCCAGATGCTTCTGTTAAATTTGCAATCATATCCGCACTAATCTCATCAGGTGCAAAAAAACCAAATGGTGCAGGATTACCAATATTTAATTTGATAATACGTTGCCCTTCAAGCTCCATTTTTTTTGCATGATCTAGAACAGGACCACGAATGTCGTAACAAACATTACTTAATTTTTTTGATTTATTAATTGGTTGCATGATTTTCTTCTTTATATATCTCATATGCATGGATAAAATTATATAAACAATCTGAACTAAAAAAATACAAACAAAATCAGAACAGGTTAAATACAATAATTTTAGATATCACATCGTATATACCCAAAAGACTTGGAGATGCTGCTTTGGCTGCCAGTGTACGAACCCCGACGAGCTTACAGAAGGTAAGTGATTCGGGAGAGTATGCGCTGCCAACAAAGCAGTTGCATCCTGCAAGGAGATCTTCAAGTATGACGGGTATATTCAATACGCTCTTATTTCAGTATATGTTTTGCTCGTTCAATCGCCGCCAATACTTGTTTAGGCGCTGTACCACCAAAATGATTACGTGCCGCAACAGAACCTTCCAGTGTCAGATATTCAAATACATCTTTCTCTATTAAAATTGAAAATGCCTGTAATTCATTTAGCTCCATATCAGATAAATCACGCTGCGTCTCAACACCTAATTTAACCGCCTTACCAACAACTTCATGCGCATCTCTGAAAGGCATTCCTTTACGAACCAAATAATCTGCCAAGTCTGTCGCCGTCGCGAATCCTAATTTTGCACGCAAATACATATTCTCTTTTTTGCTCACAATCGCTGGAATCATATCTCCAAATGCACGCAGACATCCTAAAATAGTATCTGCAATATCAAAAAATGGTTCTTTATCTTCTTGATTATCTTTATTATATGCCAATGGTTGGCTTTTCATTAAAGTTAATAATGCCCTTAGGTGACCAAATACGCGGCCTGATTTACCACGAACCAATTCAGGCACATCAGGATTTTTCTTCTGAGGCATAATTGATGAACCAGTACAGAAACGGTCAGGTAAATCAATAAAATCAAAAGCGGGGTTGCCCACAATACTAATTCTTCGGAAAAACGTGATAAGTGCATACTTAAAATACTTGCACAGGCTGCAAACTCGATTGCAAAATCACGATCTGATACTGAATCTAATGAATTTTCGGTTGGCTTATCAAAGGATAATAGTGTTGCAGTGAGGTGGCGATCAATTGGATACGTTGTACCTGCTAACGCAGCCGCACCTAAAGGACACTCATTCATTCTTGATCTACAATCTAAAAAACGCGCACGATCCCGTTTAAGCATTTCAAACCACGCCATTAAATGGTGACCAAATGTCACAGGCTGTGCAACTTGAAGGTGCGTAAATCCTGGCATAATCGTGTCATATTCTTGCGCTGCTAATCTTAAAATGCCAGCTTGTAAATGGACTAATCCTTGGTCAATCAAATCCAATGTATTACGCAACCATAAACGAATATCTGTTGCAACTTGATCATTACGAGAACGACCTGTATGCAATCGTTTCCCTGCAATACCAATATCATTTGTAAGGCGTGCTTCAATATTCATATGAACATCTTCTAATCCAACCGACCAAGTAAACTGTCCTAGATGAATATCTTTTTGTATTTGAAGTAAGCCATTTTTAATCGCAATAAAATCATCATCTGTCAAATTTTCTGAACATTCAACATTTGTGCGTGTGCAATTGATCCTTGGATATCTTCAGCATACATACGCTTATCAAAGCTCACTGATGCCGTAAATGCTTGTACAAATGCATCCGTGGCTTCGGTAAAGCGTCCACCCCATTGTTGATTATTTGATGATATTGTTACATCTGAATCGCTCATAATTAATGTCTCGTTAATATAGTAATTATTTTCCCGCAGCACGAGAAACCTTGTTATTCATCTATGCGGCTATCATAATATTTTTTAAAAAATTAAACACAATAAAAAACCCGCTTAAAAAAGCGGGCTTTTTATCTTCTGAATAGTGGTGCCCAGAGACGGAATCGAACCGCCGACACGGGGATTTTCAATCCCCTGCTCTACCGACTGAGCTATCCGGCCGCTTCAAACTAGGTGCGTATTAAACCACTTCTGATCGTACTTCGTCAAGCAATTGAGTTGATCAATTATTCAGCACTTACAGTACTTTTTGGTTTAAATATTAAAATAATTCATAAATAATTCATAAATAATTTAACAACACATTGAATATTATAAAATAATCAAAACTCATTATGTTACAAAAACCTATCATTATATTAACTTCTTGCCACAACATTTGAAGTCATTTAGTTTTTTTGTCCTTTTTTGCAGCACTGTACGTTGATTTTGGAAAAACAGGTTTTATATTCTTTTTTGTAGCCACAACTTTATTACTTTTAGCTACTTTATTACTTTTAGCTACTTTATTACTTTTAGCTACTTTATTACTTTTAGCTACTTTATTACTTTTAGCTACTTTATTACTTTTAGCTATTTTATTACCTTTAACTACTTTATTACTTTTAGTTACTACTTTTGTAACATGATTAGGCACCTTAATGCTATTCACTATGGTTTTAGTGACCATTGTTGAAGGATCAACATCCATATCTATTCTTGCAGATTTCGGTGCATTGCTTTGAAGTAATTCATATGATTTTTCTAATATCGTCATCATAAATTGATCACGTTCTGAACCTGTTCTACCACCAAAAACAACACCTATAAGCTCGTTATTATCACGTCGCGCTGTCGTAATCAAATTAAATCCTGATTTACGAATATAACCTGTTTTCATGCCTGTAGCACCCAGAAAATTAAGCAATACTCTATTATGTGTTTTTGTTATCTGCCCTTGGTAACTAAACTCCCGAGTACTAAAATAATGAAAGAACATCGGAAAATCTCTACTAATACTTGCGGTTAAGATTGTCATATCCTGCGCACTTGAAATCTGACGATCATCTGGTAAACCATGTGGATTAACAAAAAAAGTTTGCCTCATACCTAATCTTTGAGCTGTTTCATTCATTCTATTCACAAAACTTGCCTCTGAACCAGAAATAGCCTCCGCGACAGCAACTGATACATCATTAGCCGATTTAACAACCAAAATTTGAATCGCTAAATCAAGAGAAATGCTTTCTCCAACTTTTGCCCCTAATTTACTAGGTGCTTGTTTCGTTGATTTAGGTGAAAAAATGATGGGTGTATTGAGACTCATTTGTTTATTTTTTATTGCATCAAAAATAACATATAGCGTCATTACTTTTGTCAAAGACGCGGGATATCGAACTTCGTTCGAATTATGTTCATATAAAACACGATTTGATTTAGGTTCAATCACTAATGCAGAAAAACCTGTCTTTGCCACACTGATTGATGTACATAATATAAACCCAATAATACTGAACAGAGCCTGACGAAAACAAAAAACTTTTTAAATATAATCATAGATTTTCCACTTTAAACCTTGTGTTAAATAAATCAAACGATTGAAATAATTGGCAAAGAGCCAAATAATTTAACACGCCTAAAAATAATAAATTTCGTACTCATGAATAATAAAAATTAAATGTATTATGCTTGTACCAAGAAAAATTGAAGAATTACCGACTATACCCGTCACCTTTGAAGATCTCCTTGCAGGATGCAACTGCTTTGTTGGCAGCGTATACTCTCCCGAATCACTTACCTTATGTAAGCTCATCGGGTTCATATACTGGTAGCCAAAGCAGTATCTTCAAATCTTGTGGGTATAAAACATTAAAATCCCGTCATATTAAAATAATGCACAAGTGATTGATAAAAGTTCGTAGCCCCATAGCCTCACCACCTTCTGGGCGTGCTTGGCGAGATTTTAAATTATAAGCCATGACATCAATATGAGCCCAGTTAATGACTTCAGGGACAAAAGATTCTAAGAAAAGCGCTGCTGTAATCGCACCACCGTAAGCTTGAGTTGAACTATTAATTAAATCCGCATATTTGGATTGAATCAATTCTCTATATGGCTCATATAGCGGCATCGGCCATAAGGGATCATTTTCACGATTCCCTAGCTGCATAACAAGTGCGGATAATTGATCATCTGTAGAGAAAAAAGCTGGCAAGTCTGTCCCAAGTGCAATACGAGCGGCTCCCGTTAATGTTGCAAAATCAATTAATAAGTCAGGCAAGCTCTCAGCTGCATAAGTCAATGTATCTGCTAATATTAATCGCCCTTCTGCATCTGTATTATCAATTTCAATACTTAAACCTGAGCGTGATACGATAATATCGCCTGGTCTAAATGCATTATTACTAATCGTATTTTCAACAATCGGTAATAAAATTGTTAAATTTATAGGCCATTTATTTGCCATGATCCACTGACCAAGCGCTAAAGCATGAGCCGCACCGCCCATATCTTTTTTCATGAGTCGCATTCCAGCAGCAGGTTTAATATCCAAACCACCAGAATCAAAACAAACCCCTTTCCCCACTAACGTTAGCTTTTGAGAATATTCCTTTCCATACTTGATTTCAACAAGACATGGTGGAGATCACTTGCTCTTCCCACAGCATGAATGAGAGGGAAGTTTTGTTCTAACAATTCATCCCCTAATATCACATTAAAACTTGCGCCATGAGTATGAGCAATCTCTTTAGCAATATTAGCAAACTGGGTCGTATTTAAAATATTAGGCGGCTGATTAATTAAATCCCGCGTTAAAAAAACTGCATCTAATGCATTGTTTAACTTCGCAACATCAATCGAACTAGATAAAACCAATTTTGCTTTAAGCAATTTACCTTCAATGAAATTATTAAATTGATACGCACCTAATCCAAAACCGAAACAAAGATTAAACTGATCAGAAGAACTAAAATCTTCTATATTTTCAATAAAGTAATCACCTTTTGGAAAGTGATATGCCATATCACCCAGTGCAAAATGCAAATTTGTTAATTTAATCCCTAATATTACTTTTGAAATATTACCTGTTTTGTCTGGTAGAACAATAACTTGTCCATTTGATACGACTAGACTCCCATGCTGTGCAGTAATCCAACTCGCATCAAAATCTGTTAGGTTCTCAACCATCGTATTTTCTACTTGAAGATACAATGGGAGTGCACTGGAAGAGTGATTTACATAAAAATTATTTTTTATTTGCATGGTATATTCTTTATATATAAACGTGTTTGTGGCTGCATTATTGCATTAAAATTCAAACAGATACTTTAGCTTTTATTGCAGTGTGATGCTGATAACCTTCTACCTCAAAATCATCAAACTCAAATTCGTTAATATCCTTCACTTCTCTCTTAATTATTAATTTAGGTAACGTAAATGGCTCTCTTGTGAGCTGTAACAGCGCTTGTTCTTGGTGATTATTATACAAGTGACAATCACCACCAGTCCAAATAAAATCACCAACGTCTAGATGACATACATGAGCAATCATATGTGTTAATAAGGCATAACTTGCGATATTAAAAGGTACACCTAAAAAAATATCTGCAGAACGCTGATAAAGCTGGCAAGACAATCTATTGTTTTCAACATAAAATTGACACAACAAATGGCAAGGTGGCAGAGCCATTTTGCTAATCTCCCCTACATTCCATGCGCTAATAATTAATCGACGAGAGTCGGGGGTATGTTTAATTTGGTGAATTAATTCTGCAAGTTGGTCTGTCGTTGATCCATCTTTATTTTGCCACGCACGCCACTGCGCACCATATACTGGACCAAGATCACCTTTCTCATCAGCCCATTCATCCCAAATCCGTACATTATGGTCGCGTAAATATTGGATATTGGTATCACCTTTAATAAACCACAACAATTCATAAATCATTGATTTTATGTGTACTTTTTTTGTTGTAACTAAAGGAAAACCCAAATTTAAATCAAAACGCATTTGATGCGCAAAAATAGATTTCGTACCTGTTCCTGTACGATCAATTTTATCAACACCAAAATCAATAATGGTTTGCATTAAATCAAGATATTGATTCATTTTTTTACCTTTGTATTATTCACATAAAAAATCACAGCAACCAAAAGCAATCAAAAATTACTTTTTTTAATAAAAAACTTAGCATTAAGATAAGCAAATACCATTAACAAAATACCAAAAATAATCATCGGAACACTTAAAAGCATTCCTTTTGTTAGCCAACCATTAACCTGGTCTGTTGTTAAAATAAAGCCAATGCCTTGATCTGGTTCTCTAAAAAATTCAATACAGAATCTAAACACGCCATAACCCAAAAGGAATAAACCTGATACTGCAGCACGTGGTTTCTTAGCTCTGCTATATACCCAAATAATTATAAAAAGAACCAATCCCTCAAAAAATGCTTCATACAACTGAGACGGATGACGAGGTACATTTATCCCATTAACCAAAGGTGCTTGAGTAAAAATTACCCCCCAATTAGCATCTGTTGGTCTCCCCCATAATTCTCCATTTATAAAATTACCAATGCGTCCAAAAAATAATCCTAAAGGAACCAATGGCGCAACGAAGTCTGTCACCTCCCAAAAAGTACGCTTATTTTTTTTGGCATACCACATGGCGGCAAGAATAACGCCTAATAATCCACCATGAAAGCTCATTCCAGCCCATTCAATGGTACGTCCATTCCAGCCAATAAGAAACATTGGATTATCTAAAAAATTATCAAAACTATAAAACAAAACATAGCCAATGCGCCCGCCAAGTACAGCACCCAAAAACAGCATAAAAACCAAATCACTAATCTGTTCTTTTTTCCAATCTTTATTATATTTAATACGAATAATTGCGAAGAAATAGGCGCTGCCTAATGCAGCTAGATACATCAAACCGTACCAATGAATGGTAAGTGGTCCAAACTTGGCAAAGATCGGATCAATGCTTAATTGCTGAAACATAAAATAAACCTCAACATAATAATATTAAGGCAATAGTTTAAACTAAAAATACCGTGAATGGCTCATACATCATCAGATCTTTACTATTAATTTCAACTGCTATTTACATCACTATTTACACGCCAATTACGTCTTGATTACATCCATATATAAAATACAAGCTCTAAAATTAGAATCAACTTAGTATCATTCACCTAAAGTAAATTGGGATCACAAATAAAATAAAATATTTTCAGCTGGATAAAAAAGTAAAATGTGAATTATGCAAACATAATAAAGGCCTCAATAATAGAGGCCTTTATTTTTTATCATTAACTAGATCCCTCTAGAATGAATTAATACATGCGAATGCGGCGTGCAGTTTCACGATTGATACGCTTATAATGGCGTTTCTCTGCAGCAGCGGCCTTGCGTTTCCGCTCTAGCGTTGGCTTTTCATAGAATTCACGTGCGCGAACTTCAGATACGACACCAGCTTTTTCACAAGCACGTTTAAAACGACGCAGAGCGACGTCAAAGGGTTCGTTGTCCCGGATTTTGACGGAAGGCATTAAAACATCACCTCAATTTTGATAGGTAAATTAAAAAATATGCAAGTTAAGGCTTAGATTCTACAAAAGAATTTAAAAAATATCGAAGATATAAATAACATGCACGACAAGCTTTGAATGATACATCAATGTCATTTTTTTGCAAAGCGCTAATTAAACAGAAGCGCAATACATCAAAAGATTTATCTCCTGCATCTTAGTTAAACTGACCAGACTTAAAATATCGTGTTTAAACAACTAAAAGGCTAGTACTGCCTCACCGAAAAACAGTCAACCAGATCACTTGTATCAGGATGATATTGAACTTTTGGCTCTTCGCTATTTTCAATCTTCAGGCAATTTTCCCTTACTTTTACCTATTGAATGTGAACTAATGTAAGAGCCTTAACAAAATAGTAATTGATAAACCTCTTGATACTCTGTCACAAAAAAAGCTTTCATGTCTTTTTTAATATTATCTTCTAGACCTTTAAAGTCAGCTTCATTTGCTTTTGGGAAAATAATATTTTTAATGCCTGCAAGGCGTGCCGCAATTAACTTTTCTTTCACCCCGCCAATCGGTAAGACTTTACCCGTTAGCGTTAATTCCCCTGTCATCGCAAATGAATGTGCAGGTTTATTTAGAGCAAGAGAGAGTAATGCGGATGCAATTGTAATGCCTGCACTTGGTCCATCTTTAGGTGTTGCACCTTCTGGTGCATGAATGTGAATAAATGCATCATTAAAAAAACTGTGGATCAACCCCATATTTTTCAGCATTTGCCGTCATATAACTATATGCAATGTTTGCAGATTCCTGCATTACACTGCCTAATTGCCCTGTTAATTGTATACCTCGAGTTTTAGAATGCACTTTTGCTGCCTCTAAACTTAAGGTGACTCCACCCATTGATGTCCACGCCAATCCTGTAATAACACCAATACCTGACATTGGTTTCTCGCGTGTAAATACTGCCTGACCCAGCATCTTCTCAATATCTGCAACGCCTATCTTATAAATTTTTATCTTATCTTCAACAAATTTAATTGCTACTTTTCGGATCAATTTAGCGAGATATTTTTCTAATTGTCGCACACCTGCTTCCCGTGCAAAACGGTCAATCACAGCGATCAATGCTGGTTCTGATATTTTAACTTGTGCAGAAGTAAATCCAGCACGCTCCAACAATTTTGGCCATAAATACAAAATAGCAATTTGCAATTTCTCTTCCAAGATATACCCTGACAATCGAATCACTTCCATGCGATCAAGTAAAGCATCAGGAATACTATCCGTACTATTTGCCGTACACACAAATAATACTTTAGATAAATCATAACGCACATCCAAATAATGATCTAAAAAGTCAACATTTTGCTCAGGATCAAGCACTTCAAGCAAAGCACTTGCAGGATCTCCTTGATATGACTGTCCCATTTTATCAATCTCATCTAGCATAATGACTGGGTTTTCAACTTGAGTATCCCGTAATGCTTGAATTAACTTACCTGGTATTGCACCAATATATGTACGTCTATGTCCTTTAATTTCTGCTTCATCACGCGCACCTCCTAGGCTAAATCTAAAAAATTTACGCTCTAAACTATCTGCGATAGATTTACCAACGGAGGTTTTACCGACACCTGGTGGTCCTACTAGTAAAATAATTGACCCTTTAATTTCACCTTTAATTTGACCGATTGCCAATGCCTCAACAAAACGATCTTTCACTTCTTTTAGGCCAAAATGGGCATCATCAAGGACTTTACGCGCATGTGATAAATCATAATTATCGACACTACTCACTCCCCAAGGCAAATCAGTAATGACATCTAAATAATTGCGTGTCACCGCATATTCAGGAGATCCTGGTTCCAGAATACTTAATTTATTAAACTCCTCATCCAATTTCTTTTGTGCACTTTCAGAAACTTTTTTACCCTCTAAACGTGCTGTGAATTTATCAAAATCAGCAGTTTTATCATCTTTTGACAAGCCTAACTCTTGCTGAATTACTTTCAATTGTTCACGCAAAAAGAATTTTCTCTGCTGATCATTAATCTTTTCATCCACTTGTTCACGAATTTTATTTTGCAGTTTAGCAACTTCTAACTCCTTATGAATCAGTGCGACAACTTTTTTCATACGCTTTAAAATAGGCACTGTTGCAAGAATTTCTTGCATCTCTTCTTTCGTACTCGTCGTCAAACTGGCTGCAAAATCAGCAAGCGGTGACGGCTCATTAGTATTAAACCGTGATAAGAAGTGTTTCAATTCTTCAGAATATAAAGGATTGAGCGGGACAAGCTCTTTCAAAGCATTCACGACTGCCATTGAATAGGCTCGCAATTGCTCTGTATTTTCAAAATCACTGTCATTCAAGTATTCAACATCAACAATATAAGGGATTGTTTTTGATATCCAACGTTTTATTTTAAATCTTTTTAGACCTTGAGCAATGAACTGCAAACGCCCATCATCATGATTAGGATGATGCATGCGAACTAGAGTACCAATTTTATGAAAATCACTAACTTCAGCACCTTCTGCCGTATCTGGTTTTACCATCACTAGCCCAACAATTTTAGGGGCATCCGTATTTAAAATTGCATCTATGGTTGTTAGCCAAGGCTCTTCATTAAGCATCATTGGCGCAACTTGAGGTGGAAAAAAGGGTCTTTCCGTTAAGGGCAGTAAATGAATACGTGTAGCCATGGCATCATTTTCTAAAATAATACCTTTACCATCGGCTGTTTTTGTCACTATATTACTTAACGATGTAGATGTAGACTTTTCAGACACCCGATTTTCATGCAACTGTGTCTTACTATTTGAATAATCATTTTTTTCTGAAGGTTCAGGATCTTCTGGAAAAAATAGTGCTTTAGCAAATTTATCTGCTTGCTTATTTACCTGTTTTTTAATTTCTTTTTTCAACTGCTTGCGCACATTTTTTTTTGCATCTTTCTTTGGTGCTTTTTTTGAATCTGTCGTCACATCATCTTTCAAATCATTCTTTTTATCATCGTCTATCATATCGGACCACTCATCGCATAAAGTTACATAAATTAAGATTGAAAAATATACTTAAAAGTATGGTGTATATTTAATAATTTTCAAGCCCATTTTGAATATTTTGTTATATACCCAAAAGAAAGGTGGTGGGTATAGGTTGCTTTTTAAATGTTCCAAGTAGCTATCCCTATCAATCACTCAATATTTAAATTGATACGCTAAATATCTACGCTCAAGCCACTTAAATAGAAACACCAAAATAAAAGTAAGGCCAAATAAAAGATTGCAGCTGTTAAAAAAGCTTCAAATGGTAAAAATTTTCTCGCATACATCTCTTTAGCGACACCTGTTATATCCATAATCGTAATAATACTGGCTTGAGCTGAACCATGAAGCATAAAAATAATTTCATTACTATATGCAGGCAATGCGCGTCTCAAAGATGACGGTAAGATAATTCGCCTCATAATTAAAGCTTTATTCATACCACAAGCAATTCCAGCTTCTATTTCACTTTTGGCTGTATTTTTAATAGCGCCTTTAATGATTTCTATCGTGTATGCACAGGTATTTAAAGAAAAGGCAATAATTGCACACCAATAAGCCTGTTTCAAAATATTCCAAACAATAGCCGTCTCTTTAATAAAATCAAATTGAGATAAACCAAAATAAAATAAATATACCTGTATTAAAAGCGGTGTGCCTCGAAAAAAAAAGCTAAAAATATTAACAGGATAAGACAATATTTTATATTTAGACAGAGACATAAGTGCCATTGGAATAGCCATAATTAATCCCACAATTGCCGCAATAAACGTCAATTGTAAACTAATCAACAATCCATCTAGAAATTTAGGTATATAGTCATAAATTGCGCCAAAATCCATTTATCAATCCTTATTCAAACGTCATTCAAACCATGTTTTAAAAGCAATCAGATATACTCTTAATTAAGTATTTTCAAGTCTTTTGGGTATATATGCTTATTTTTGAGGCAAAAGCCCCACATTGAAATGTTTCTCCAATATCTTAAATATAATTATTGAAATGCCAGTAAATATTAGAAACCCAAGGCATGCCATTGAATAAAAAACAAAATAATTACGTGTCGCCCTACCCGCATTATCTGCAAGCCTAACTAGATCGTTCAGCCCGATAAGAGATACTAAAGCGGTTGTTTTTAACATCACAAGCCAATTATTTCCGATACCTGGCAACGCATGTCTCATTGCTTGAGGAAGGATAATCCGACGAAATACAGATCCTTTACTCATTCCACATGCTATTGCAGCTTCATACTGCCCTTTTGGAACCGCTAACATTGCACCACGAAAAGATTCAGCCATGAAAGCCCCAAAAATAAAACCAATCGTCAAAACGCCTGCCCAAAACTGATTCAAATTCAACCAACTAAGACCTAATTGCATAGAGATTTGATTGAGCAGCATTTGACCACCATAAAAAATCAAAAACATGAGTACTAAGTCTGGTACACCCCTGATAATAGTTGTATAAGCGACACTTAAATAACGATCCAAACTCTTCACTTTGTGCAGAAAGTGCTGTCAATATACCAAATATAATCGAAATCAATAGTGATGTAAGGCCTAATAATGCAGTTAACCCAAAGCCTTGTAATAAAGACATACCGTAACCATGTAAGTTAATCATATACATCACCAGCCTTATCCACTCTCTTTGGTATAGTAAACAAGACATCTGACACTGCTTTTGCCGCTGATTTATCTGCATTACAACGCAGATTCAAATGTAAATCCAAAATTTTTTTGCTAGTTTTTTACGTGCCAGTGGCTCCAAAACATTAATCATATGAGAAACAATATTTTCAGGTGTCACGCTTGATTGAAAAAGTTCAGGGACAATTTCAGAGCCAGACAAAATATTTGGTAACGAAAATAAGCGTATTTTAATAATTTTTGGTGCTAGCCAAGCAGTAAATGCATTAAATTTATAAACAATAACCATCGATTTTTTTAAAAGCATTGCTTCTAAAGATGCCGTCCCTGATGCTAATAAAACGACATCAGCCGCTGCATTACTAATCTGGAACTACCCTCTATTACAGTAAATAATTCCTGATCTGTTTGACACAAACGTGAAATGGCATGATTAATTAAATCATTTAATGCGGGTGTTGCTGCAGGGATAATTGCACTCACTCGTGATTTTTGATTACAACCAATTTTTTTGATTAAAAAGCACAATTGATTTCAATAATATATCAATCAAACGAGTCACTTCACCAACACGACTACCTGGCAATACAGCTATCACAAGTTTTGAAGAAAAATCAGTTAAATCAATACTCAACAGACTAGGTAACTTTTATGATCAGATAAATTTAAATTTAATTCATATCGGGCATGGTTAGTATCATTTTCTAAAGCAATTTCATCAGCAAGGCGATGACCAACACACACTGCCCTCATCTTATGCTTATTATAAATATCTACTTCAAAAGGAAATAAACATAAAACTAAATCTATGACACGTTTAATTCCATGTATTCTATTCTCACGCCACACCCAAATACTGGGAGAAACATAATGAACTGTTTTAAACTCATTATTAAGCAATCCTTTGCTTTGTGAAACTTTAAGTGCTCGTGCACAACGCAGATTAAAATCAGGTGCATCAATACCAATATAAGCAATGATTTGTTCGTCTATTGCTCTACTAACCACTTGTTTCTTTAATCTAATTAATGCAGGTAAATGCTTTAAGACTTCAACTAACCCCATTATTGACAACTGTTCTAATGGCGCAATTTGTTGAAGTCCCTGTTCAAGCATCAACGGTCCTCCAATGCCGATATATGTTGCATTTGGATATATCTCTTTTAAGGTTTTAATTAGACCTGCACCTAAAATATCACCCGATAATTCACCTGCAACAACCATGAAAATAGGTTTCATTAATTAACATCACTTCTATCAGCACTTGTGTTTGTAATCGCTCGGACAATTCCACGATCAGTTGGCACCTTTAAATAATCAGAAAGCAAAATTAAGTGAGGATATTTTCTGCTAATGTTTCAATTTCATTAATTGCAAGATGAAGAGGTAACTCTTTTCGGTATAAAAACTTATACGCCAATTTCGTTGCCATAATTGCATCTGTAGAAAACCCTTGCGCTTTAGCCCCTCACTATTAATCCCCGCTGGTATAGCCCTATAACCTGCAGCAGTCACAAATGGTGGGACATCACGATGAACACCCGATGAAAATCCTGTAATCGCACCTTGCCCAATTCTACAGCGCTGATAAATCATGGAATATCCTCCCAAGATAACATCGTCTTCAATGATAGCATGACCCGCCAGAGAGGCACCATTTGCAAAAACTGTTCGACTTCCTACAATGCAATCATGCGCTATATGACAATTAGCCATGATCCAATTATCATCACCAATTTTAGTAAGCGCATTGTCTTGAATTGTGCCACGATTGATTGTCACAAACTCGCGAATAGTATTACGATTACCAATATGCAGTGCTACGTGATCATCTTCTCTAAATTTTTTATCTTGTGGGTCTTCGCCAATAGATGAAAATTGATAAAAATGATTATCTTCACCAATAATTGAAGGTCCTTTAATCACAACGTGAGACTCTAACTTGGTCCGATCTCCAATATAACACTATGACCAATTACACAAAAAGGACCAATTCAACATTTCGCCCAATCTTAGCGCTCGGATCAATAACTGCTGTTGGATGAATTTTCGAGCTCATACTCATGATATTTTCCTTAAAATCTATATATACTAAAAGTATGTCAATGCAGCCACAAAATAAACAATAAGTTGATACTTTGATTAATTTTTAAAAAACCATATCTCGATATATACCCTCACCTTTGAAGATCTCCTTGCAGGATGCAACTGCTTTGTTGGCAGCGCATCCTCTCCCGAATCATTTACTATCTGTAAGCTCATCGGGGTTCGTATACTGGTAGCCAAAGCAGCATCTTCAAATCTTTTGGGTATATGTTGACTAACTTTTCAAACTTTCGGTGCACAAAAACTAATTTTATTACATAAAAAATCAAATTAAATCAACTAAAATTAAAAGTACACCAAAATTAATCACTCAAATGCTTTACGCCGTGTACACATAATATCAGCCTCACACACAATAACGCCATCAACACGCGCCTTACCTTGAAAAGACCAAATACCTCTTTTTGCCCATTTAAATATAACTTCTAATTCCAATGTATCTCCTGGTTCTACAGGTTTTTTAAATCGAGCTTTATCTATTCCAACAAAATAGTATATTGAATCAGGATCATAATCCTCTTTTGCTACAGATTTAAATGCTAAAATTCCTGTAGCTTGCGCAAGAGACTCAAGAATCATGACACCAGGCATAACTGGTTTAATCGGGAAATGTCCTAAAAAATAGGGTTCATTGTATGTCACATTTTTACGAGCAACTAGACGCTCCATTGGCGTGTAATCAAGCACACGATCAATCATTAAAAATGGATAACGGTGAGGTAAATATTGCATAATTTCATTAATATCAATTTGCTTAGCAGCTTGACTATTCTGTTTTTCTTGAACTGACATAAATGGGTCCTTTAATTGTTATTAAATCTCTCGAGATTTTCATGTGACTCTAATACTTTCACTCGGGTAAATAATTGGTCTAGTTTTTTAATTTTGCTAATCGTTTTATGCCATTCTTGATTTTCCATCATTGGCAAACCTGATGAATACACACCTGGTGTTTTAATAGAATGCGTTAGCATCGTAAAGCCTGTCACCATTACGTTATCAGTTATATTTATATGCCCATTAACACATGTACCACCGCCAATCATTACATTATTACCAATAGTAGTTGAACCTGCAACGCCTGCACAACCAGCCATCACAGAATGTTCACCAATCACAACATTATGTGCAATTTGCACTAAATTATCAATTCGAGTACCTTTTTTGAGATGAGTATCTTCTATTGCACCACGATCAATACAAGTATTGGCACCTATATCAACGTAATCATCCAAATAACTCTACCTACTTGGGCTATAGAAACAAATCCATCAGGACCTTTGGCAAAAACAAATCCTTGGCTGCCAATAACCGCCCCTGAGTGAAGAGTCACATTCTTGCCTAAATGACAATCGTAGCAAATAGTAACACGCGGATATAAAAATGAATTCTCACCAATTGTGACTGAATTTTCAATATACAATGTGCGCCAATCACCGCATTTTCAGCAATGACAACATTGTCCTCAATAACAGCAAATGCGCCAATACTTGCAGTATTAGCAATTGTGGCAGAATTTGATATCACTGCAGTAGGGTGAATACCTACTTTTTTCTTGGGAGCAACATCAAATAATTGTGAAGTATACGCCCAAGCCAAATGAGGATTATCCGTAACGATTCGATTACCATCATAAAATGAAGCATCTATTTCTTTTAATATCACAGCTGATACGGTTGTTGTAGAAAGATATTGACGATATTTTGGGTTACTTAAAAAGCTAATCCTCTGTTAACAATACAGCGTCAGCTTCTTGCAAAGTTGCCAAACGATAAATAGAACAGTCTGGCTCACCTATCAAACGTGCAACAATACCTTTAGATTTAAGATGATCAACAATACTTTTTAACGATATCTTATTCATTATATAATAATTCCATTAATTTCAACCTTGATAGCCTAAAAATTACTACTGTAATCTTTCAAGAATTTTATTCGTAATGACAAGTCTAGGATTTGCATAAAAAACACCTGACTCCAAAATTAAATCAAATTTCTCCTGCTCTGCATATTTCAAAATTTCATTTGCAATATCTTTTTGGACTTTTAATAACTCTTCATTCATACGCAAAGTATAATCTTGACGAAAATCATCAGCCAGTCTAGCGGTATCACGATCTAGTCGATTGATTTTGCTTGCTAACAAATCCGACTCTGCTGTATTTTTTGCTTGATCAAGTTGCGTTTGTAGTACCCTAAGCTTAGTACGATTATTATCAAGCTCTTGCTCTTTAGGTTCAAACTCGGCTGCTAGTTTTTCTCTAAATTTGGTTGATTGAGGTGCATTTTCAAGAATAAAATTAGTATTCACAACACCTACTTTTAGATCTTGAGCAAACCCCAAGAATGAATACAAAGAAATATCAAAAATAATAATTTAATCTTACCTATCATAATTATATTCCTAGAACAAATATCAAATAAACGTCAAATAAATGTCAAATAAAGGCATAAAAACTATTTTCACCCCCAAATACTGTCTTATAAAAGAATATGCTCACTATATAATAAAGCTTATATAATGAGCACTTAAATAATATGACTCGCTGTTAAAAGCTCTTTGGTTTAATCAAATGCTTATTTAATGTCTATACCCGTCATACTTGAAGACCCTGCTTTGTTGGCAGCGCATACTCTCCCGAATCACTTACCTTATGTAAGCTCATCGGGGTTCGTACACTTGCCGCCTCGCAGCATCTCCAAGTCTTTTGAGTCTATACCCAATTAGAAGGGAATACCAATTGAAAATTGGAATGATTCCGCACGATCTTGCTTCTTTTTCTTAAGAGGTTTTGCATAAGAAAAAACTAATGGTCCCATCGGAGAAATCCAAGCAAGACTTAAACCTGCAGAATAACGCAAATTACTGACTTTAAAACCACCATCGTCACACCCACTATCAGGTTTATATTTAAGATTAGTCCCATCATTTTCCAATGTTAGTTGCTGTGATCCTTTCTTACAAAAAACTTGACCTGCATCCCCAAATACTGACCAGCGCACATTTCTGTTTTCTGTCATACCAGGAATAGTCATAACCAACTCTGCCGTTGCATTTGCTTTTATAGAACCACCACTTGTTTGTCCATTCATAAATGTAGGACCTAAACTTGAAGACTCATAACCACGGACGGATTTTAATCCCCTGAATAAAAGCGCTCATAAAATGGTAATCCTTTAGTTTTACCATACCCATCACCATAATTAAGCTCTCCCCTCAAACTAAGTACAACATCTTCTTCCCATATCGGATAAAAGAAAACTATGTTTTGCGCTCAGTTTATAAAATGTATCACTAGAACCTGGTGTTGTACCCGTTATAGATAACCTAGTCATATTGCCTTGTGAGGCAAATATAGTACGATCTCGAGTATCACGAACCCATGACAAGCCTGTGCGGATTAATTTTTTATCTTTTTAGCAATCGCAAAACCTAAACTATTCCCGTTCTTATCAACTTGTTCAGCACAATATCCTACAGCTTGAGCATTAGGTAAGCATTTTCCACCTAGATCCAAAACAATTTCTGCTGGGGATTCAGACGTTGATTTTAACTTCAGGAGATCATAACCAATATCAAAAAATAAACTAGAATACTCTGAAATTGGATAACCAAAATTTAAGCCCAACATAAGGCTATCTGCCACATAAGAACCAGATGCACCTTTGGAGGTATCTGTTTCAGAATAATTCAAACTAATCCCTGCACTGAGTCCATTATCTGTAAAATATGGATCAGTGAAGTTGATGCCACCAGATTTACCATCGTTATTTGTTTCAGCATTAATACCAAAATCTTTTCCTGACCCCATAAAGTTTGGCTGTTGAAACCCTGCATTAAATCCAAACTTTGTATCTTGACCGTAGCTTACGCCAAGTGTAACCGAACTGCAGATCGTTCTTTGACTTTATATTCAAGATCAACTTGATCATTAGAAACCTGAGACTGCAATACATCAACATCCGTTACATACGGTAGACGCTGTATTCTTGTTTTGGATCGCCCAAAATCACGCGTAACAAACCAGCCTCCCTCCATTTGACGCATTTCACGGCGAAATACCTCATCTTGGGTCCGTTCATTACCCGTAATATTGATGCGTCGTACATACGCACGCTCACCTGGATCAATCGCAAAAACAAAAGAAACTGTTTTATTTGTCTCATCAATATCTGGAATTGCATTGACTTTGGCAAAAGCATAGCCTTCATCACCTATACGTGCTTGTATTGCATTAATAGAGGCTTCCATTTTCTGTTGGCTATATGGTTTTTCCTTTTTTGCAATAATAAGCCTCATCAACTCTTTCTTTGGAACAATAGTATTTCCACTAATATCGAAAGATGTCACTTTATATCGCTCGCCTTCATTCAGATCCATGTCCACATACATTTCTCTTTTGTCAGGTGTAATAGATGCATTTGAACTATTGACCTCAAACTTCATATAACCACGATTCTTATAAAAATCTTTATTTTATCTAAGTCTGCATCAAGTTTTTCTTGTGAAAAGCGGTCACTCTGTGTGAAAAATGAAGTTAATTTTGTAGAACTCGTATCAATTTGTTTTTTAAGTTTACGATCAGAATACTCATCATTTCCTGTTACGTTTAACTCTTTAATTAAAGCGGAACGACCTTCAGATATATTAAATTCAACTTTTACTCGATTACGAGGTAGATCAACTATTTTCGTATCAATTTTTACAGAGTATTTACCACGCACTTCATAAGACTGATAAATATTTTAGTGATTTGATCTAATTTTGCGGGCTCATAAACCTGTCCAGAATAAAAATTAATCTCTCGCCAAAATCTCATTAAATCGTGCTGTTTTAATATCTTTATTTCCAATAAAAACAACTTCACTAATCGCAGGACGCTCTTTTACATTAACAACCAGTACATTTCCTTGGCGACTTAATGAAATATCATCAAACAGACCGGTATTGTACAATGTACGAATCATCTGTGAAAAATTTGCACTGTTAACTGACTGCCCCAACTTAAGATCCAGATTATTAAATATAACTCCAGAATTTAACCTCTCAAGTCCACCGACCTTTACATCAGAAACAACAAAAGATTGTGCATAAGATTGAGCGCTCGATACCACGGTAATGATTGCGGCAATAAGGCTTTTTTTAAAGAAAAATATCGGACATAATATTCTCAAGTAATAATGAAGTAACCAAATGTTAATGAAAAAGTGTTAATAAATAATACAATAATAGACGCATTTATAAAACATCAATTTACCATTCCTAAGTCATTCATTAAACAATGACTAGAATCGCAATATAAATTAATTTAGTGGTACACGATACCATAAATAGATATTTCTTAAAATATTGTGATGTGAAAGTACATCGAATCAACACACTAAAAAGTCGGCATGAATAGTGATATACCCGTTATCTTTGAAGATCCACCTTTGTTGGCTGCGCATACTCTCCCGAATCACTTACCATTTGTAAGCTCATCGGTATTCTTATACTTGCCGCCTCGGTGTATCTCCAAATTTTTTGGGTATATTTCAAATCAATTGGAATATTCTACAAAAAATAGCAAACTATTCAATTTAACTAAAACTAAGCCCTTGGATGAAAATCTGCATGTATTTTTTTTAATCGCGCCTTAGCAACATGCGTATAAATTTGCGTCGTAGACAAACTTGTATGTCCAAGTAGCATTTGAACAACCCTCAAGTCTGCTCCATGATTAATAAGATGTGTTGCAAATGCATGCCGTAAAGTATGAGGTGAAATAGTTTGAATATTAATAATTTTGGCATATCTTTTTATAATATGCCAAAACGTTTGCCGTGTCATAAAATCACCCCGATTACTTAAAAATAATGCATCTGTACTTGAATTATTCTGCATTAAAATAGGCCTTGCTGTTTTAATGTAATGTAAAATCCACTCCAGCGCATCTTCACCCATTGGTATTAAGCGTTCTTTATTGCCCTTACCTATAATTCGTGCCATTCCTACTTCTAAATTTACTTGTGTCATCGTTAATGAAATAAGTTCTGAAACACGAAAGCCACAAGCATATAATAATTCTAACATTGCCCGATCTCTTAAGCCTAAAAGCGTAGCTGTATCAGGAGTCCTAAGTAATTTAAGTACATTACTCTCGCTTAAAGGCACAGGTAGTGCGCTATTAAACTTTGCAATTTTCAAAACCATGCGTTGGATCTTCTAAACGATACCCCTCTCAACTAAGAATCTAAAAAAACGCTTTAAACTAGATAAAAATCTAGCCGCACTTCTCATGCTAACTGATCCTGTTAGATCTTTTCCCTTAAGTGCTTCAAGCTCCTCAAGCGTTAAAAAACTATTTGCATAACAATATTCTAAGTATTTATTTTAAAATCGCATTATCAATAAGAAGTAATATTTCAGTTTCTATGCTTTGTATGCTTTGTATGCTTTGTATGCTTTTATTGTCATTAGAATTATTAGAATCAACATACCAAGATATAAACCTATTAATATCAGACAGATAACTTAATCTAGTTTGATAGCTTAAATTATCATTTAGCCACAAACTTTGATCAAACTCTGTCAATAAATCCGCATCTTTCATTTTTAATAAAACCACTTATAGTTAAAACAATTTTAATAAAACCATTTGTAATAAAACCGTTTCCAATAAAAAACATGCATCATATATACCCAAAAGACTTGGAGATACTGCGAGGCGGCAAGTGTAAGAATCCAGATGAGCTTACAAGTAGTAAGTGATTCTGGTGAGTACACGATGCCAACAAAGCAGGATCTTCAACTATGATGGGTATATGACAAGATTAAAATCATGATTACGACTGGGATCGTAACTTGAAAAATATTAATCCTAAAAATAACGATAAAACAATCGGAATAATGGCACCAAAAATAGGCAAGTAGTTATATAGTAATATCGCATTGGCTAACATCCGAGACCCTAAATAAATAACCAACCCAATCATAATGCCTAATAATAGTTTTCCACCCAAACCTTGCTGTCGTCCATGACCAAATATAAATGGCGCTGCAATAACCAACATCGAAAGATTAGTCAGTGGTGAAAATACTTTAGTCCATACAGCCAACCTATATTCACTCGCATCAAGCCCATTACTTTCTAAGTATTTATAAATTTCCATAAATGTAAAATTGCCATACTTTAGGCTCTGAAGTTAATGCGGTCAATGCACCTTTATCAATCACCGTTGGTAATATCGTCGCCTCATTTTGTGTATTTACAATACGCTCTGGTGTAATTATGCTCGTCACTCCAGAAGGAATTAGCCAATTATCTGTTTGTAACGTGCTGTCGGTGCAATAAAGATACTCTCCAAATTACTGTCTTTAATTTGATAGATAATAATATTTTGAATGGTTGCACCCTTAGTTCCCATGACGTATACAATTTTACTATCTGCTATTGCCCAAAACCCTTGCCCTGCCTTAAGCTATTAATATATTCGCTATTTTAGCTGATGTCGCCATTTTTTGTGTTTTAGGTACAACCAATTCTCCCACTGCAAAAAAAACAGCACTTAATAAAATAGCAGAGATAATCGCCCCCAATATAATTCTAATTTTACTTAACCCTGCGGCACGAATGGCGCTCATTTCATTGCTTGCGGATAACTGTCCGAGCCCCAATAGGGCACCTAATAATAACGCCATCGGGAATACTCTATATAATCGATTCGGCGTATCGTAAAATAAATATTCCAGCATTTTACTAATAGAATAACCATTCTCATTTAGCTCTTGTAACTCTGCTAAAAAAGTAAAAAAAGTTTCTATAATACCTAAAAGCAGTAATGCCAATAAGGAGGACAGGAGTGCTGTTATAAAAATATAATGATCTATTTTGGGATATCGTTTAAAAAACATTTATAAGCGCCTATTTTGTAAGTGACGAAAAATGATCCCTGTAATAAGCATCAAGCCATGAACCCACCAAAGGCCTATAATTGGACTCACATACTCTTTTTGAATCCAAGCGTTTGCGATACCCAATAAGTTAAAATAAATAACATAGATAACAACGCCCAATATAAGCCGATTATATTTACTCTCTCGTGGCTTTGCATGTGCCAGTGAGGGGATAATTAATACCAATAATAAAATAGAAATAGACCCCGCGAATCGTCGATGAAGCTCAGCTGATGCAAGTAACGTATCACTTTTCAATAATGATTTAGTTGAAATAGAATCACTTCTCTGATTATTAACCGTACTAATCTGATCCATTTTGACATCCATTACATCAAATGAAGCACACTCTCGGTTTTTTGATCAAATCCCTTAGCAACATCAATTTCGTATCTTGACCCATTATATAGATGTAAAAAACGTATTCCTGTTTTAAGATCAATTGTTTGACTACCTCTAGCTGCAGTGGTTATTGATATTTTACCCAGTTCAATCGTTCTTAAAAAAATATTTGCAGTTGCGTACCTTCATTAGTAATTTTCTCAACATATACGACATGTAAACCACCTGATACTTCTTTAAAAACACCCGCTTTAAATACATTCAGTTTTGCTTCATTACGCGCTTTTACTTGTAATTCATATTGTAAATTTGCACTTTTAGGAACAACATAAACATTTAATAATAAGAGTATCAAGCTAGAAGGTATCGCAATCCATAGTAATGATTTATATACCATATTTGGTGGTACACCTAATGCGAACATTGCTGTCATTTCACTATCACGATATAAGCGCCCAAACGCCATCAATGAAGCAATCAAAAAACCTAAAGGCAGTAATTCTGCCGAAAACTTTAGCATTTGCAGGCTTAAAAGCCCCAATATTGCATCTGACGCAAGCGCACCATTCGCCGCTTCACTTAAGTACATTGCCAAACGCTGCGAGAATAAAATTCCCAACAAAACTAGCATTGTAGCCAATAAAGCTAGCATAATTTCTTTTGCTAAATAACGCTTAATAAGCATTTGTCATCCTAATTAAATATGCTAAAAAATACGCGTAATCTTAACATAGCTGATCATAATTAATAATAGCTGCACGCAGCTCTATTCATTCGATACCCGTCACCTTTGAAGATCAAGCTTGCAGGATGCAATCCTTGCAGGGTGCAATCCTTGCAGGGTGCAAACTGCATTGTTGGCAGAGTATGCTCTACCGAATCACTGACCTTTTGTAAGCTCATTGGTGTTCGTAAAATCTTTTGGGCATAACTCTGGATCAAAATATTGAACCTCTAAAATAGAGTAGATTATCTGACCTGTTTCTAAATTTAAGATAATCTCTTCATCCACAAATTTACCAAGTAAAGCACGTGCAACGGTGAATTAATAGAAATGTATCGTAAATCCATATCAAACTCATCTGAACCGACAATGCGTACCCAAGAAACGGCTTCAGGCTGATTTTGGGCATCAATCCCCAAAATAATATCTGATGCGAGATCTGTAATGCGCTCCAATTTCACCCATGCGCCAAAAAAAATACGCGTCTGATCAGATGGTAAATGCCCCACTACTTTTAGGACTTCTAAACGCTTTGTTAGAAAGCGAACACGCTTATCAATTTCACGCAGCTGCTTCTTTCCATAAATATATTCTGCATTTTCAGATCGATCACCTAATGCCGCAGCATCACTCACAGCTCTTGTTACTTCTGGACGTTTTTCTCGCCATAAATAGTCTAATTCTTTCTGTAAACGATCAAAGCCATTTTGAGTGATGTAACTATTATGAACTGACTGTGTTGTTGATATTAATGATGTTGATGTTGATGTTGATTGAATAGTTGTCATTTTAAATAATCCAGTGCTAATTTTGCCCAAAATGCACCCCCAACTAAAATATTGTCATCGTGAAAATCAAATGCAGGATTGTGTAAAGTACATCCGCCATCACCTGGACCATTACCAATAAAAACATAGCATCCTGGCTTAGCTGCGAGCATATAAGCAAAATCTTCAGCACCCATTGGGACGGTTTTTTATCAAGACAAATAAAATCTGATTGCAAAAGGCTTTGCGCACTTTCTACACACATCCGCGTTTCATGTATATGATTCACTGTAGCAATATAGCCACGTTGCAAGCGCACATCAACTTTTGCACCAAAAGCCTCTGAAATACTATGACTTACTTCTTTGACACGTGCTTCCATTTTATCGCGCACAATCGGGTCAAAATAACGTATTGTCCCTGTCATTTCAACAGCTTGAGGGATTACATTATTTGCATTACCTGCATGAATCGTCGCAATTGTAATGACACCCGCATCTTGCGCATGCAAATTACGCGCAACGATTGATTGCAATGCCACAATAATATGTGATGCAAACTAAAATACTATCCACCCCATTATATGCATGAGCAGCATGACAACCAACACCTTCAACTGTTATTTCAATTTTCACTGTGCCTGCCATTTGCGGTCCAGATTTGATTAATAACTGCCCCGTTGGCGCATTTGGAAAATTATGCATCCCAAAAACACAATCCACTGGAAATTGCTCAAATAAACCATCTTCAATCATTCTTTGTGCCCTGCATCATCCTCCTCATCTGGTTGGAAAATTAAGGCAATACTGCCATTAAAATCTGCATCTAAACTTAAATATTTTGCAGCCATTAATAACATCGCCATGTGCCCATCATGCCCGCAAGCATGCATCACTCCAGAATGAACAGAGGTATATGTTTTGCCTGTTTCTTCAACAATTGGCAATGCGTCCATATCTGCACGAATGCCAATCATTTTTGCACTGTCACCTTTTTTAATTAAGCCAACTAACCCCGTACCACCAATATTCCGAGTTACAGGAATATTCCAGCGCTCAAGTAATAAAGCAATGGTATCTGCGGTATTAAATTCAACACGTGATAATTCAGGATGTTGATGCAAGTTTTGACGAATTTCTATTAACTCATTTTCATAAGATTTTAATGTAATCATTAAGTTTGACAAAGGGTCAATAAACTTATATCTTGAGGATTAATATTCATATTAACTTTATTCAATTCCATAACGATCTCTCTATATTTTATGTTTTATACCCGTCATCTTTGAAGATTCTTCAAGGAGATCTTCTATACATTAAATCTGAAATGCATTACATCGCCATCTTTAACAATATATTCTTTGCCTTCCAAACGCATTTTGCCTTTTTCTTTGGCACCAGCTTCCCCTTTTAATTCGATAAAGTCTTGGTAGGCAATAACTTCAGCACGAATAAATCCGCGTTCAAATCAGTGTGAATCACGCCAGCTGCTTGTGGTGCGGTTGCACCTACTTTTATCGTCCATGCACGTACTTCTTTTACGCCTGCTGTAAAATAAGTTTGCAAATTTAATAATGAATAGCCTGCTCGAATCACTCGATTTAAGCCAGGTTCATCAAATCCCATACCACTTAAAAAATCTACTTTATCAGCGTCATCCAGTTCTGCAATCTCAGATTCAATAGCCGCACAGATGGGAACAACCATTGCTCCTTCAGTTGCGGCATGTTTGATCACAATATCAAGGAGTGGATTATTTTCAAATCCATCTTCATTTACATTCGCAACATACATAACGGGCTTAATTGTGATTAAGTGTAATTCGCGCAATACAATTTTTTCTTCAGGCGTTAAATCAACAGCACGTGCGCTTAAACCATCATTTAGACCTTTAAGTACTTTTGAGAAGACCTCTTTTGTAGTACAGCATCTTTATTGCCAGACTTAGCTAGCTTTTCCGCTTTTTGTAGCGCTTTCTCAATACTTGCTAAATCAGCCAATGCGAGTTCAGTATTAATGACTTCAATGTCATCTAAAGGGCTTACTTTGTTGGCAACATGAATAACGTCGTCATTTTTAAAACAACGAACGACGTGTGCTATTGCATCAGTTTCTCGGATATTGGCTAAGAATTTATTACCTAAACCTTCCCCTTTAGATGCGCCAGCAACTAACCCTGCAATGTCAACAAATTCCATTGTCGTGGGCAATACGCGTTCAGGATTAACAATTTTTTCAAGGGCATTTAAACGTAAGTCAGGAATAGGGACGATTCCAATATTCGGCTCAATCGTGCAAAAAGGATAGTTTTGAGCATCAATTCCAGCACAGGTCAGCGCATTAAAAAGGGTTGATTTGCCTACATTGGGAAGTCCTACGATACCGCATTGAATTGCCATTATAATTCCTTATTTGTCTAAAGTAATGTTGAGGTTATTTCCAAAATGATGCGGATGATTCTTAAGCGTCAGGATGACGTTGGGCTCAAATTTGGTGTAATTGATTCATAAACCGATCTAGTTTGCCTGTTAAGAGTTCTGCTCTTAACGTGAGTGCGCGATCAATCGCAAGGTCAATGCCGATTTGGTCATTTAAAGGTGCTTTTTTGAGCACGTAGTTGGCAACTTCTGATGCATGACCAGGATGCCCAATACCAATTCTTAAGCGCGTGAATTCATTTGTGCCTAAACATGAAATAAGGCTCTTTAATCCGTTATGTCCACCATGCCCACCGCCTTTTTTAAGGCGTATTGTGCCAGGAGGAAGATCTAACTCATCATGTATAATTAGAATTTCGCTGGGTAAGATTTTATAAAATTGAGCAATTATACCGACAGCTTCACCACTTTTATTCATATAGGTTTGTGGCTGGGCTAGGTAAATTTTTTTGTCCAAAATACATTCGCTCATACATGATTTAAATTTTGAATTCAGCATGAGTTCTGGTGCATTACATAATTTATTGAGCTTTTCAACAAACCAAAAACCCGCATTATGGCGGGTCTTTTGGTATTCAGCCCCGGGATTACCGAGGCCGACTATGAGTTTAAATACCGACATTAAGGTACCTTTTTATCGATGCTTTATACTGCTGGTGTTGCTTCAGCAGCTTCACCACGTGAACGAATAACAGAAACAACAGGCTCATCTGAGCCATGTGTTAAGTTAGTGCTTGTCACACCTTTAGGCAATGCAAGATTAGACACATGAATGTTTCACCTAAACCGAGCGCAATTAAATCTACTTCTATAAATTCAGGTAAATCATGTGGTAAGCAAGATACTTCGATGGTTGACATAAGGTGTGTAATTTGACCACCTTCTTGTTTAACACCTTTACATGCTTCATCATTAATGAAATGTAAAGGAACACTCATCACAATAAGTTCTTTAGCACTAACACGTAAAAAATCAATATGTGTAATTAATGGCTTATACGGATGGCGTTGGATATCACGTAAAATAGCACTTTCATTTTTGCCATCAATTGAACGGTAACGATATTAGAATATACAGCATCGCTACGGAATTGCTTGAGTGCTTCATTGTGATTAACAGTAAGGCTAACAGATGCGCTTTCAGCACCGTAAATAACAGCAGGGAAGAAACCCGTACGACGAAGGCGGCGGCTCGCTCCTTTCCCTAAGTCTGTACGTGTTTGCGCAACAAATATGAATTCTGACATGTGGATGTACTCCAAATAAAACGGCGCAGCGGCCGTAAGTTAATAATCCCAACCCCGCGACCAGCGTTGGGCATAAGGCGGAAGATTATACGCATAATTGTTATACAACGCAATTGCGCATAATTATTACGCGTTTATGATGCGCGCTTACCCATAGAGAATGGCAAAGAGCCGAAATCCAAAATAATTAACGCTTTAGATCCATATTTTTCAAAAGGCATGAGATTAATTGATATTGCCGTTAAAACCGTTATGATAGCCGATGATAAGCTAAATAGTCGACCTAGAAAGTGTTAAATAACAGATTCAAATGAAAGGTAAAATGAAAGGTAAAAATGAAAATAACAGATTCCGTTGATCAAAAAATTATAAAACTTCTCGTTGAAGATGCAAGTCGTAGCTATCAAGACATTGCCGACCGAATTTTCCTGTCAAGAAGTGCTGTAGATAAACGAATTAATAGGCTTAAAAATGAGGGTATTATTTCCAAATTTACAATTGAATTATCTGATGCCAATAGTAGTTATTCATTGCTACTGATTAAATCATTCAAAAAAAATTGCGTCTTAATTTTTAATAAACTGTGCACTATTAATGAAAATTTCGTATTTGAACGTCTCTGTGGTGAATATGACAGCATCGCTAGAATCCAGAGCGTAAATTTAGAACGGTTACATGAAATCCAACAAATGCTCAATGAATTAGACGAGGTTGAATCTGTATTAATGCTTCCTATTATTAGTGTATTGAAAAGATAAAATTTATCCACATAAACAATCAGTAGTCTTGCATGAGGATACTTTTAGTGGTCAAGTAAAATAACGAGATAAAATTATTTTAATTGTACTTATGTCTTCTTTTATTTGTATTTCTGACTGATGAGAAAGCCATGAAATAACAGGACATGTAAATAAGTCTATTGTCTTTTGATATTCATCTCCTTCAGATATCCACAAATTAATGCCTTTAACAGATTTAAGCGACTGTATTTTTTTAATCTCATCATCAGGAATGCCATGAAAAATCCCTACATTTGTGCAAGCATGAAAATAAACATAACCATTTTGTTTGAGAGTAGCATTCTCAGGTTTTTTATCTGGATAGAGAACTAAACTACTTAAACCGTTTAGTAAATGTGGCTCATAACAGTCACGAAATAATGCAGGTGCAACGCCACCATGTAAACGCGTTGCAAGTTCAATCATGACAGCTTGTTTATTATGTGTTGATTCAATTAATTCCATGTGAACAACACCATGAAAAACATCCAAAGCCTTAATTGCCAAAAAAGCATACTCAACCAAATGCTGAATCTCTATTTTTTGTGGATCTATAATTTTTAATCCATTGTAAACAAACTCACTTCCTTTGCCGATGCCTTTTTCATACTTACAAACAGACATTAACGCGGGTTCTCCCTGTGCAACAATAAAATCAAGTGCATATTCATCACCTTGAACATACTCTTGTAAAATAAAGGCATTATTTATATGTCC
This sequence comes from Sweltsa coloradensis, assembly GCA_024449915.1. Lineage (NCBI taxonomy): Eukaryota > Metazoa > Arthropoda > Insecta > Plecoptera > Chloroperlidae > Sweltsa > Sweltsa coloradensis. The sequence continues at coordinate 69,153 of JAMZAV010000013.1, forward strand.
ATTACAATTTTTCTCTCCCCACGATTGCATCATGAGTTTATCCATAATTCTTTTTCGTTTTCACACAAAAAAACATTTTCTGAACCAGCAGCATCGATAGGTTTAATAATATATTTGTCTGATGAAAATGTATCAATCATTGCTTTTATATTATCTGTTGGCGTAACTTTGTATGATTTAATGTGATTAAGATTATGGTCTGATAGGGCTTGTTGCATATCATATTTATTTCTACGTTTATATGTCGTTTCTGGTGAATTTCCATGTAGCTGTAATATCTCCGATAAAATATCACATTCTTCTACACCTAATTCTGAACCAGCAATGACAGCATTATATTTTATGCCATATTTTTCAGAAAAGACCTCATCCATTGACTGATATATGTACCTATATAGCGCTTGATTTTCTAAATCTAAGAGATGATGTGGATCATGCTCTGCTGAGAATAATGCATCACATACAATGCCCAGTGCTTGAAATGTAGGGCGTATCAATTTCCCACTAGAGCCAGGATTAATGATTAATACATTCTGTTTCATAATTTAGTTCCTCTGAGCTTTAAAGTCGATTCTTAAAATAGATTCTCGTCGCATCCTAATATATTCATTAACAAGCAAAACAATAGAACAAGCAACGCCTACCAACGCTAATGTCATGCCATATTGCTTAGCACTGCTTTCATAAAAAGTAAGCAGCAATGTGATACAAAGCGGCGTTATGCCATTTAGGCAGAAGAAAAAATAATTTGAAATAGAGATCGTTTTTATTGTAATTTCTTCATTTATTGGTGCATTTAAAATCATCGCCCTAGCATGTATCCTTAATGTATTAATAGAAAACCCAATAAAAAACCAAAAAAAACAGCAACCCGCGGTTCATTTAAATAAATAATCAAAACATCACCTATACCAAGCAGTAATATCGCAACAACATATTGATATTTTAAATGTTTAAATAGTGATGCACTCAATGCACCAATGCCTGCAATACCAGAGGCCACACCAAAAAATGTCGCATCCCATTCTCTAAATAATTGAAAATAAATAGGCAGTAATGTATTAAACGCACCGACATGTAAGCCTGTTATTGCAATAACCAATATCTGCGGCCAAAATGATTGTTTAATATGATTTTCACTCGGTGTATCTTCTTTTTTAAAGTGGCTAGGTAAAGAAGGCTCATCCGCATGTAAAAACCAATAAGAGAATGAAATAAATATAGAAATACAACTGACTATCAAAATAAAAGAATAAAACCCGACTTCCTTTAGAAGCCACGAACCGATAAAAGCCCCCATAAAAGCACCAGTTTGAATGGCTGTTTGAATATATCTAGCACCTTTTTCGCCATTTATTACATTAGTTTTGACGAATGTCGTGTTGTATTTTTCCATTAAATTTAAATTAATTACCATTAAACTGCTGGCTAATATTGAAACAATAAAAAAAAGCCATATCACATTCATATTAGTCAAATAGGCGATGAATAAAAATGCAGTTGCAGTGACACAGCGCAATGAAAAAACAAATTTATTTGTTAGCAAATTCCCTTTAAAAATAGGAATTCGATTAATCGCCAGTGGAATAAGTGCGCCAATAGACACAACTAATCCTATATAAATGGGTGAACCTGTCATCGACAATATTTGCCAAATAACCGCAATTTGAATACTCATATCGATAAGCATCGTTACACATGTAATAAAGTATAAACGCACTAAAAAGGATTTATTATTCATCAATCACCTCAGAAAATATTGTTTTTTCAGACCAACATTTAAAGTTTATTGTTGGCACAATGATGCTAGTTAAATTATTTACGGTTATTAATGGCAGCGCCTTTTTAAAGAGCCATTTAAAATTAACTCGCTGCTTATGCCAGGGACAAATAATCCCCCCCCCTCTTTACACTTTCCTCCAAGCTGTAAAGGACCGCCTCTATGCGGACATTTTGAAGGCAAAGCCCATACGTTATTTTTAAAAGAAAAAATAAAGTAACGTTCATTATTATTTTCGATCATATTTGTATGAGCATCTAATTTTATAACATCCATTTTATATCCTCTACTTCAGTAACTTGATACTCACATGTCGCAGAAAGTACTTTTGAGCCATGCAAGGTTCCTTTAGGAATAAAGAAATTTTCTCCTGCATTTAAATGAATGAATTTATCGGGGCTAAATCTGATTTCAATTTCACCACTTATCACCTCAAATAGCTCACTCACGTTATGAATATGAGTAATGGAAATGCAACCTTCAGTTTCTTGAAATTTATAAGATTTATTCTTTTTTAATATGCCGTTGCAATTTTTTAGGTTTAAGATATTGTCATGTACTTGAATATGGTGATATAACTCTTTGTCTGCAATATCTTGCAGTAGTGCAAAAGATTCAAAACCTATTAGAACCTCTTTTAACCATATCTCCCCATATTGTTTAATGATGGGTACTAAAAAATCCTCATAAGCCATTCGTCCATGATGCATATCTATATGTGCATGCTCATCAAAATATAATGGGCTAACGGTTCCTTTAAAACTTCTTTGATTAATTTTGATTGATCTCTTGTGGTATAACCTAGTGTTGCCTCGGTAAAATATAGTGCGCCAATATACCGAAAGAAATATTTATGATTCTTTGAAATGAAATGAAAGTAATTAATAAGAGATAAACTTGTAGGCGTGTAAAACTGCCAATAGTGATGTATTTCAATTATTCATATTTGCATTAGATAATAATGATTCAAATATAGTTGAGTGTTTTTTATCATGAACACCATAACCATACTCATCAATATAAATTTTAAATAACTCACTAGTGTGTTTTCCATAATTCCCAAGAGTGTTTCGCCCCATTGCTGAAGCCTCAGATAAAAAATCACCCGCACATTGAATAAGAAAAAATTTGTTGCATGAATAGGGTTATTGCTTGACATTATATTTTTTAATAAAGAAGATTCTGCATTAGCTATTTCTTTTATTCTCTCTTTGTATAGATATTGAAGCTATCCATAGTCCATTGACCAGTGACACACACTTCATTATCTAGCCAGCTAAAGGTATAATCTTCAAGATGATTCTTTATTGATATGCCATCAGCAATAGAGTCCCTGCAATAAAAGCTATCAAAATAAGTTTTATTTATTTTACCTTTTGTAGGTAGAAAAACTAAATCTTGCTCATATATATTGAGAAGTACCCTTTGGCTAAATAAATTTTCATTTGTCGAATATTGATTTTATTTAGCAAAGTTGAAAAATCTATATTCAACGCATCACTAGCTCTTGTGGCCTTATAAATGGGTTATTGCGAACATAAAAGTCATTTAATTGAATATTAAATGATGGATTAGAAAGGTACTTTTGTAGATTATCTGTAAAAATTTTCATCATATCCTCTTGGCTTTTATAGATTTTCATAGCCATAGTACGATGCGTGAAAAAGTTTTTTAGTCCTTTTGGGTGTTAAATTAATTTAAAAAGTATGATTTTAGCATTTCTTGAGTTTGCGTAATCACAACACAACAGGATCTTCAAAGGTGATGGGTAGTTTTAATTGATTGCCTTAAATACGTGAGGGCTTCATGCGTGCTTTTGACATCATGAACACGGACGTAATCAAATTTTGCAATATATGCGTGTAAGCTGGTTGCAATAGTCGCAACATCACATTGGTTAGGATGATCTGCATTGATTAAGGTGCTTAGAACACGTTTGCGTGAAGCGCCCAACAACATTGGGTAATTGAGTTCTGATTTGATTTAAAATTAAGTGTTTAAGTAGGCAAATATTGTCAGAGTGTGTTTTAGCAAAACCAATGCCAGGATCTAGAATAATTGATGAGGATTAACACCTAAATCACAACATTTTTGGATAGATTGGCGCAGCTCTCTAATAACTGATTTAACGACATCATCATAAGGTTCAGGGTTAGTTTTTGCATGAGGTGAACGACCATTTTCAAAGCGATTATGCATGATTACCATTTGCACCTTATTATGTTTTCCCACAATATGTGCGGTATTAATTCCTGAAATATCATTAATGATATCTACACCTATTGCAATTGCCTCTTCTGCAATTTCGGGTACATATGTGTCTAAGGAAATTAAACAAGGTAGTTTCTTAAGTGCATGAATGAGCGGTAAAACACGTTGCTTTTTCTGTTTCAAGAGAGATAGATAATGAATCAGGGCGACTTGATTGCCCGCCCACATCAATAATATGTGCGCCTTGAGCAATCATAGCTTTTGCTTTTAAAAAGAGCGGAATCGATATTGGTGTACGCACCACCATCTGAAAAAGAATCTGGCGTGACGTTTAAAATACCCATAATTTTCATTAAATCTACCTATTCATTTTCGATATTATTAGAATTTTATGAGTTGTAACACTTCGGCTCGTAATTTTGCATCATGCTCGTATACACCACGGGCAACAGTCGTAATTGTTTTAGATCCTGGTTTTTTGATGCCTCGCATTGACATGCACATATGTTCAGCTTCAACCACAATATAAACGCCTTGCGGTGCCAGTGCTGACTCAAGCGCATCTGCAATTTGGCTAGAAATACGTTCTTGTAATTGTGGTCGTCTTGCAATGGTATCAACAACCCGTGCTAATTTACTTAAACCTGTTAATTTTTTATCAGGCAAGTATGCAATATGAACTTTTCCAAAAAATGGGACTAGATGATGTTCACATGTTGAGTAAAAAGGAATGTCTTTAACAATAACAACTTCTTTGTGTTGATCTGCCTCAAAAATACTTGTAAATGTTCACATGGGTCTTGTGTGAGTCCTGCATAAATCTCAGCGTACATTTTTGCAACTCGTTTAGGTGTTTCGAGAAGGCCTTCGCGATCTGGATTTTCACCCATTGCGATTAAAAGGGCTTTAGTTGCATCTTCAATGGCTTTTTGATCATTCTTAATTTCTCTTCTGTCGTATTTGTATCGTATTTTGGTCTTAGTTTTGTAGCGAATAAGCATTACATTAATATATGACTTATATCAAATCTTGAATTTTTTGTCACTTTAAGCGACACTTAGCGCGGAAGGATCACAGATTTTTTTATTGAAATTTTATATTTATTTAATGCTAATTTAATGTTACGAAAAGACTAAAAAGTGTTTTAAATTAAAATGTAATCATCTGATTATTTATAATTTTTTTTATTTATCGTTTTTTATTTATTGTTTTTTATTGTGCTTTTTTGAATTTTTTTAAACCGATCTTAAACTTATCAAGGATACCTACTCATGGAACATACTTTACCAACTCTCCCTTATGAATTAGATGCATTGGCTCCTCATATTTCAAAAGAAACTCTGGAATATCATTATGGAAAACATCATCAGACTTATGTTACTAATTTAAATAACTTAATCAAAGGGAGTGAGTTTGAAAACGCGTCACTTGAAGAAATAGTCCTTAAATCTACAGGCGGCGTATTTAACAATGCAGCACAGATTTGGAATCATACTTTTTATTGGTTCTCTTTAGCGCCAAATGCAGGCGGAGAGCCGAAAGGTGCTTTAGCGGATGCGATTAATGCTAAATGGGGATCATTTGCAGAATTTCAAAAAGCATTTGATGCATGTGCAGCGACAACTTTTGGTTCAGGTTGGGCTTGGTTGGTTAAAAATAAAGATGGTTCATTGGCGCTTGTTTCAACCTCTAATGCGGCCTGTCCATTAACAACAGATCAAACTCCATTATTGACGTGCGATGTTTGGGAGCATGCTTATTACATTGATTTCCGCAATAGTCGCCCTAATTATTTAGCTGCATTTTGGAAGCTAGTGAATTGGTCAGAAGTGACTAAACGTTTTGGGATAATTTTTGATTTTTTGATTTTTGATTTTTTTTTTGATCAATTATTGATTCTAATTAGATATATGAAAAGCCCTTTATAAGTTTATAAAGGGCTTTTTTTGCATTTATTTTGCATTTATTAATTGGGATTTATGCATGTTATAATTTCCGCCAGATTTTTTATTTTAGGTTATTAGAGAGTATCATTTATGATTAAGCTTGCAAATAAATTTCTATCAATTGGTATACTTCCAGAACTTGGTGCAGGCCTTGCATTTAGAAAGCCCAAACTGCTCACGGCGAGGTCGATTTAATGCGTGAAGCGCCAGAGTCCATTACGCACCCCAATCAGTTAGCATGCTTTTGTATTAATGCCTTGGTCTAATCGGATTGGGGAAGGTGGCATCACGATGGAAGGTACATTCTATCCAATTGAGAATAACATGAAGGATGATTTGCCGCTTCATGGTGATGCGTGGTTTTTAGAATGGGAACTAACAGAACATTCTGATACGCACGCTAGCTTTGTGCTGGATTCAACGAGCATTGCGCCTTTTGATTACTCGGCAACCATAGATTATCGTTTAGTTGAAATCAACTAGAAGTACGCCTTGCATTAACACATATGGCTGATCATTCCGCGCCATATGGCATAGGCTTGCATCCTTTTTTCACTCGAACACCTTTAACTACATTGCAAGCGAATATGCAAGAAGTGTATCCAACAGTGCATCCACTTTGCCAACTCATTTTGAATCAGTTGAGAAACATCCTCATTGGGATTTTACACATCCCTCATTACTCCCTGAAATTTCCACAAATCATCAGTTTCAAAAATGGGATGACTTAGCGACCATAACATGGCCAGAATTAGCATGTAAATTAGATATTTCAAATAGTGCTAAATGGTCATATGCAGTGCTTTATGCGCCTCAAGATGCACCATTTTTTTTGTTTTGAGCCAGTCTCTCACGTTGTGAATGCGCATCATCATAAATCCCCAAAAAGAGGGTTTAGTTTGGTTAAAAAATGGACAAACATTAGCAACTAAATGTGTTTTAAGCTACAAACACAGAATAATCTTGATTGAGGTGTTGAAAATGATTAGAAAATTAGCGGTGTTAGGTGCAGGATCATGGGGAACAGCATTAGCGATTCATGCCGCTAAAGTATGCTCATGCGTGAGTTTATGGGGGAATCGCCATGAACATGTCGCACTTATGAATGAAATGCGAGAAAATGAACAATACCTTCCTTCTATTACTTTTCCAGAGAACCTTCATCCTGAGGCTAATTTAATAGATGCACTATTAGATGCGGATGCGATATTAATATCAGTTCCTTCTAAGGCTTTTCGTCAGACGATTGCTAGTATTAAAGCCCTTTTACCTTCACCTATTCCTATTTTATATGCAACTAAAGGGCTAGAGCATGGAACAGGCAAGTTTTTACATTCGGTGCTAGATGAATATTTTGATGACTATATGCCAGAATATGCGATTCTTTCAGGTCCAAGCTTTGCAAAAGAAGTGGCAATAGGATTGCCTACCGCCGTAACAATTGCGGCTTCTCAAATAGATCTTGCTAATTTTTTGCGCCTCTTTTTCATCATCATAATTTTAGAATTTATACGAGTACAGATTTGGTTGGTGTTGAAATAGGTGGGGCGTATAAAAATGTGATTGCAATTTCCGCAGGCATTTCGGATGGGTTAGGGTTGGTGCGAATGCACGTGCGGCATTAATTACGAGAGGATTAGCTGAAATGCAAGCGTTTAGGGATTGCTGTAGGTGGGCATGCAGAAACATTTATGGGGTTGGCAGGTTTAGGTGATTTGCTTCTGACTTCTACAGATGATCAATCGCGTAATCGACGTTTTGGGCTTGCGTTAGGGCAAGGTATTTCAGCAGATATTGCCGAGCAAGATATTGGGCAAGTGGTTGAAGGGGCTGCCACTTCAATTGAAATTTTGAGACTTGCTCAATCATATGGGCTTGATTTGCCGATTGCAAAGCAGGTTCATAATGTTATTTATGAAGGGTTAAGCGCTAAAAATGCGGTTTGAACCTGTTAAATCGGCTGCCAAAAGAAAAAGTGTAATTCAAGTATCATTCTTTAGATTGATTGATTGTTGTATTTTTGATACAAAATATAAAAAATGTATCTTAATTGAAAATTATATTTGCAAAAAAGATAATGATGTATTATCTTAACCACATCGATGAGTAATATTCATCGGAACTTGTTCATTCACTACTAGGATCTATTATGAAAAAGACGATATTTGCAGTTGCAGTTTCTGCAGCATTAGGTTTAGGCGCAGCACAAGCTGAAACAGTTCTTTACGGTTCAATCCGTACAGGTGTTGATTACACTAAAAACCATAACGGTTATTCAGCAATTAACTCTGCTGGCTGGACAAAAGGAAGTCAAGTTAAAGGCGACTACACACCTAACAGCACAACTACTAAAGCTAAGCGTAAAAAACGGTTTTAACATGGTTGATACTGGTTCTCGTATTGGTTTGAAAGGTGGCGAAGATTTAGGTAATGGTCTACAAGCTATTTTCCAATTAGAGTGGGGCTTTAACGGCGTTGAAGGCGCTTCATACGGTGGTGGTTTTAACAATCGTCTAGCATTTATTGGTCTTCAATCAGAGCAGTTCGGTACAGTTGTATTGGGTCGTATAGAAAACCCATTTGATAAGTTGTTGTTGCATCATCAATTGACAACATGAATGAAGTTTACAATTTTGGTGGTAAAATTGCTGCAAAACTACATCTTAACTGGTGGTGCGTAGTTGGTTATGAAGCATTAAATAATTCTATGAGCACTGGCGGTGCACATTCACGTATCGGTAATGCGATTGCCTATGTTTCTCCAACATGGAAGTGGTTTAGCTTAATGTTGCTGCTGCAATGGATAGCCCAGATGAAGAAGGCAGAATGAATAATAAAATTCCTAGCACATTTGGTGATAACACACTCTGGTATTGATATGTACACAATCAATGCATCTTACAAGCATGAAAGTGGTTTAAATGCAGGTTTAGGTTTCTTATCTGCAAAACGTATTGGTAACCGTACTGATGCTCGTGCTACAGAAGGCACAGTAAGTGCAATTCTATTACTGCTGCTAAGGCTAATACTATAAACGGTTCTGTTAATAGCTATAATGAAGGCGCAACAGGCTCAACAAGTGTTGATTCTCGCATGTTTTCAGCAAACGTTGGCTTTGAAAATGATATGTTCAAAGTGGGCGTAAGTGCTTTAACAGGTAAAGGTCGTACTGAAAATTTAGTTCGTACAACTCGTAATGTATATAATAATGGTTCTTTCCTCCGCACAGATGAAAATTATTCAATTGGTAAGTCTGATCAAAAAGCAACTGGTTTTGATATCGGTGGTGCATACTACTTCAACCAAGGTATGACTTCAGTTAAGTTACAAGCTGGTCGTATGAGTGGTACAACTAAAGAATTAAAAGAGATAATGGTTTCGTTGCTTCAGCAAAAGTTCCTTTTAACCAGACTTATTGGGGACAAGGCGGTACTTCAGCAGTTAACAAAAACCAAACTACTGGTACATGGAATAACCATAAAAACACTGTAACTACTTGGGCTGTTGGTTTTGAGCATAAATTATCTCAAACGCACTAAAGCATGGGTTTGAATATGAAGGCGCTAAAGCAACTCATAAACAAACTCTTGATTACACTGTTGCAAATCCAGCTGCAGTGGTAAAACACTTAACGTTACAGGACAGCGTAAAAATTTCTGATAATCAAAACCGTATAAATGTTGGTATCCGTCACGATTTCTAATCAAATAAATTTGATTAAATATGTTTGATGATAGTAATCAATAAAAGTCCAAGTTAATTAACTTGGGCTTTTTTATGCGTGCTAGATTTGTTTTCTAGAGATTTATACTCGTCATCTTTAAATATCTCCTTGCAGGGGTTCAACTCCGCCATTAAGTTAAGGATAATTAAAATATAACTTATTGATTTAAAATTTATTCGTAATCGCGGACTTGATCCGCAATCTCATTAATGTACTTTTTGAGATTGCGGATCAAGTCCGCAATGACAAGAAAGGTTACGGGATCAAGTCCCGTTACGGGGTCAAGGCCGCGATGACGAATGGGTTTTAAATAAATTTTATTCAGTGCGTAACATCAGGTATATAACTTTAATTTATAATTATTTTTGCTCTAAGGAAAATCATCAAACTTAAGGGTTTGTCTTTCTAAATAGATACTTAGCGGTTATTTATCTGTCATTGTGCTGGCTAGTTGGTTAGTGGCCAAAAGTAAATCAGTGCAGGAACTGTTGTGATGAGTAAGATAGCATCCAAAAGTAATCCCATGCGCCAATAATCTCCAAACTTGTATCCGCCAGGTCCCATGACTAAGGTATTTGAATGATGCCCTATGGGCGTATTAAAAGCACAGGAGCAACCTATACAAATAGCCATTAAATAAGGATCAATATTGTGTCCTAGTGAGTTGGCAACACCAACACCAATAGGTGCCATAATGACTGCGGTTGCGGAATTATTTAAAACATCAGTAAGAAGCATACAGTGAGGAGGATTAATCCTAATATTATATAGTTTGGCATATCACTAAATAAGTTGATTAAACTTGAGACTAAAATATGCGTAACCCCAGTTGTTTCAATGGCATTTCCAACGGTAATAAAGCAGCCCAATAAAATAATTAGAGAGCCTTCTATACTGGCATATGCGTTTTTAAACTTAGCCACTTGGTTGAAAGTAATACGAATACCGCAAAAGGAAAACTAACTTCAGCAGGAAGTATATTAAAAACAACAGCTAAAATAGATAGTAAAAATACACTAAGGGTGGGAACTAAATTGATGGAGGAGTAATTCTCTTATCTCTTTCTGCAAGTGGTAAACAGCCAAGATCCTGTAGGCTCTGTGATATATTTTCAGGAGTTGATTGAAGGATTAATACATCACCTGATTTGAGTATCACTTTTGCTTAAGCGTTGTCTAATTGTTTCTCCAAGACGCGCAATTCCTAGCACATTAACCCCATAAAGTATGCGCAAATTGAGAGCATCTAGCTGTTTGTTTGCAATACGTCCCCCTCGATTAATGACGACTTCAATGGTTTCTAATTTAACTTTTGGGGCAATATTTTTGGCTGATGTAAAAATAAGACCCGATAATGATTGTAATGGTTTGATGTCATCTGGCTGCCTTCTATTAAAAAGACAATCATTTTCTTTTAGTATCTCGAAAGGCATTGGATCTAATAAGCGTCTTGCACCTCGTAATAAGGCGACAACACTAATATCAGCTTTGCACATTTTCAATAAGCTCAGCAATTGTTTTCCCATGTAGCTTTCCATTTTTAGGGACGCGCATTTCGATGATATAAGATTCTGTTTCAAAACTTGTTTGGTTATTATTTTTGGCTCTAACTGGTAGAAAGCGCCAACCAATTAATGAAATATAAATAAGACCCACAATCGTAATAATAATACCAACTGGTAGAAAATCAACATTGCATATTGGCCTAATCCCGCGCTTTCACGATAGTGTGAGATAATTAAATTAGGAGGTGTACCGATAAGCGTCATGGTGCCACCTAAAAGAGAGGCAAATGCCATCGGCATTAATAGTAGGCTGGCTGGAATTTTATAACGAACAGATATTTGTAAAGCAAAAGGCATAACAAGCGCAAGTGCGCCAACATCATTCATAAATCCAGATAATGCTGCGACAAGTATAGATAGTAATAAAATTAAGATGCTGGGATGTTTGAAAAACGGGTTAAAATATTTAGATGCATAATAAGTGATGCCTGTATCAGAAACAAACCCGACTTAAAATAAGCACCGCAGCAATAGTAATCACAGCTGGGTGACTAAATCCTAAAAATGCTTTTTTAACTGGAACAATGCCGAGAATGACAAATGTCATCAGTGCGCCCAATGCAACGATATCGTAGCGAATTTTACCCCAGAGGAATGCAATAAATGTAAGGATTATAACGCCCGAAGTGATCGCTTGCTGATGTGTGTTAATCCAGCTTTGTAGTTCCATTTTTTACCTATTTCTTATTCATCTATTTGTATAGCGAGTTACAGTTTTACTTGGTGTTTAATAATACTAAAACAAGATTGATATTATCAAAAATAATCTCGTCTATTACCTTTATACCCAAAAGATTTGAAAATACTGTTTTGGCTACCAGTATACCCAACCCCGATGAGCTACAGATAGTAACTGATGTTACTCACTCAATAAGAAAGTAGATTTAAAACCTCCAATTCCCCTTACAAAGGGGAGGAATTATTACAATGCCTTCCTCAAGCGCCTAGAAGCGCCTAGATATGTACACGTTTGTCATTGCGAGCTCACCCACCAATAATATTGGGGCGCGAGCTCTTTTCTAGTCTGGATGATTTTAAAACGCCCATGAAAAAAACGCCGCATCAGTGAGCGAACAATTGGCTGCAGGATTGCCGCCACTGCCATGAAATCAGAAAATGCAGCGGATTGATTGACTAAAATTCCGCCTGTAAAATTGATAGATGGCGAAATATGGCACTCGATTGCCAAGGTATCAATTTGATCTAAAAAGGCATTGTCTGTGCTGTAAAACTAAGAGCGTTAGCGCACCATGATTTGACACGATGGAATGTGCAATCTCCAAGCTTTCTTGTGGTGTCTGCGTTTAAATGATGAACACAATTGGACCAAAATGTTCTTGCGAATATACATTATGATCCTTTGCATTAAGTTCGCGAATTTCAGGGGTTCTAATGATTGCATCTTCAAATTTTGGATGGCGAATTGCTTGGCTAGATAGAACAGATTTTCCCAATGCTTTTGCATTTCTAAGCGCTCTAATACGCCTTGATTATTAATTGCTCCGAGGATTTCAACGGCACGTTTTTCATTTCAAGGAGTGTTGAACTGCATTTTAATGCCTAATACAATCTCATCATAAGATAGATGCCCAAGATTGCTTTGGATGCCTGATTCAGGAATAAGGATATTTTGCGGCGCAGTAACACATTTGTCCTGAAAAATAGGCTAATCGCGAGGGCAATGTTTTTTAGTGAGCCCTTCAAAATTATCTGTTGAATCAATGATGATTTGGTTAATACCTGATTTTTCAGTATAAACACGCGCTTGTTTTGCGTTATTTTCTAAATAATCACCATTTTGTTTACTACCCGTAAAATCGATTAATTTTATGGCAGGATGAAGGCTTAATTTTTGTGGCAGATCAGAGCCATGTTCGTGTACAGCTAATGAATCAAATTGGGGTCAAAGCCTAATTCTGCTAAACGTGTACGTGCAATTTTCACCGTTAAAGCAAGGGGTAAAATGGCATCAGGATGAGGTTTGATAATGACTGGATTCCCACAACTTAAGCTGGCAAAAATTCCAGGATAGCTATTCCATGTGGGGAATGTTGCGCAGCCGATGACGAGCGAAATACCTTCTGGTGCAACTTTCCCTGTTTTTTCAATCACGGCTTCAGCGGTTTTACTCACGCGCTTTGTCCATGTGGCTTGCTGTGGCAATTTGCTCATTGTGTCATATGCGGTTGCGATGGCTTCTAGTGCACGTTCTTGGGCATGAGGGCTGCCCGCTTGGAAAGCCATCATCGCGGCTTGTCCTGTGGTATGCATGACGGCTTCACCAATTAAATGTGAGTGCGCATGTAATGCATTAACAATCTCTAAGCTAGTTTGAATCCAAGTCTCCATTGAGAGATGTTGCCAAGATTTTTTTGCGTGAGAGGCTTGGTGGATGAGTGTATCAATCGGAACTTGAGGGTAAGAGATGCCTAATGTTTTCAAAAGGGCGCTTTTTCATTTCCAATATATGTAATATTTTCACCATTTGGCAATGTGCCTTTTATCTCAAAGGGATGATTAAGTAAATCATTAAATTGAGATTGCGCATTTTGGATGGTTTGATCGCCATAACTGGCGTGAGTGGGATTTTCTGGGAAAAAACTGACATTTGTCCGATGTTTTAATGCATCTAATAGTTTGTTTAATAATGTTTGATCTATCAAATTATGATCATTGCTCATGTGTAACTCCTCGTTTTGTAATTATTTAAATATTTTTTCTTGACTTGGATCAATCTTAGTATTAACTTACCAGTCAGTCAATTAATTAATTAATTGCAAAAAAAATAAATAAAAAACATATAAAAAAGCATATATACCCAAAAGATTTGAAGATACTGCAAGGCGGCAAGTGTACGAACCCCGATGAGCTTACAGATAATAAGTGATTCGGGTGAGGTATGCGCTACCAACAAAGCAGTTGCATCCTGCAAGGATATCTTCAAGTATGACAGGTATAAAAATACCAAAGAGAGGAATCAACATGGACAGCATTGTCGTTAGTTGTCATGCAGGTATCGGAACGATTACATTAAATCGACCTGATGCATTAAATAGTCTGAATAAAATGATGCATGAAGCATTGCGTAATGCAATGAATCAATTAGAGCACGATGATGAATGTCGGGTTTTAGTCATTACTGGCGCAGGTCGAGGCTTTTGTGCAGGACAAGATTTAAATGATCGTAAAGTAGCGCCAAACTCAAATTCAAGTTTGGGGGAGAGCAAAATACGATAAAGCCTGATTTGGGAGAGTCGATTACTACATATTATGCGCCGCTGATTCAACGGCTAATTAATTTTCCCAAGCTGTTATCGCTTTCTGTGAATGGGGTTGCGGCAGGTGCAGGTGCCAATATTGCCTTAGCGTGTGATTTTGTGATTGCCAAAGAATCCGCAAGTTTCATTCAAGCTTTTTGCAAGATTGGTTTAATGCCTGACTCAGGGGGAACATTTTTCTTACCTCGATTAATCGGCACTGCAAATGCATTAGCCTTATGTTTACTTGGGGATAAAATTTCTGCCACAAAAAGCAGTAGAAATGGGCATGATTTGGCAAGCTGTGCAAGATGTTGATTTTGAAAAAGTCGTGCAGGATATTGCAATAAGGCTCAAAATTCTCCAACTCAAGCGCTCATTACAAACGCGTAATGCAATCCGAAAATACAAGTAATCACTTATCAGAACAATTACTACTTGAAGGGCAAGGGCAAAGTCTGTTGGGGGCGAGTGATGATTACCAAGAAGGTGTTGCCGCATTTTTAGAAAAACGTGCGCCCCAGTTTGGAAAAAAATAAGAGGATCATCATAATGCAGAATATATCGCAGACACTCGTGTCGCAGACACTCGTGTCGCAGACACACTGTTCGAAGACACATCGATATCAAAAAATAGGCGTGATTGGTGCAGGTAGCATGGGAAGAGGCATTGCTTCCTTGATCGCATGCTCTGGTATTTCGGTTAAATTATTTGATGTTAACCAAGATTTTTGTGTGAATGCCATTCAGGTTCAAATAAAAGAATGGCAGGTTTTGCTTGATAAACAAAAGATTACTGATTTTGATTTAAATGTGGGGTTGAAAATTTAACCAGCATTTCACGTTTAGATGAATTGTCTGATGTCGATTTAATTATTGAAGCCATTATTGAAGATAAAGTACATAAAAAAAGCGCTGTTTAAGTCATTAGAAGGAATTTGCCAGCCACACAAAATCTTTGCGAGTAACACATCCTCATTTTCGATTACTGAATTATCCAGCATCTTAAAAAATCCACACCGCATGATTGGTTTGCACTTTTTTAACCCACCAACACGGATGAAATTACTAGAGCTTGTTACGGGCATGAATACGCCAGATATCTTGACCGAAGAAATGTGCGATTTAGCCGTGTTTTTGAAGAAAATACCTGTCGTTACGCAATCAGCACCTGGATTTATTGTGAAACCGTGTGTTGCGCGTCCATTTTATTCTGAAAGTATGCGTATCTTGGAAGAAACGCGTGCAGATGATGACTTTCAAGATCAAACATATACGCAATTAATTTTAGATAAAGCATTGAGAGATTGTGGGAAATTTCCGATGGGCGCATTTGAATTGATGGATCTAATTGGTCATGACGTTAATTTTGCAGTGACTAATTCTGTATATGATGCTCTGTATTGTGATGCAAAATTTATCCCTAATCGTGTTCAAGAGGAATTAGTACGCGCAGGATTTTTTAGGGCGAAAAACAGGTCGTGGTTTTTATAAATATGCTCTAGAAGATGGCTCAAAATCTAAAGTGAGTATGTTGAATCAGCATGATTTACCTGAAATGCATATTTCAAAATCAGATTTAATCGGTCATTTATATGGTGATTTGGGTCATGCAAATGGGTTGATTGAGCGCTTAAATATGGCAAATTGGGTAGTGAATTGCCATGCTTTACCTGATGATGAGGATGCCTATTTGGAGATTGCAGGTATCCGAATGTATTGGGCAAATGGTAAATCCGCAACTCAAATGAGTGTAGAGATAGATTATCCACATATCGCAATGCTTGATTTGGCGCATGATTATGCGCTGGGAAATACGGTTGCACTTTCATTTTCAAGCGATTTGATGACGGATAATACGTTTATGCGTGATGCGCTGATTCAATTATTGGCGTACGTTAATTTGGAGGTCTATTATTCCAGATGTCGCTGGCGGTGTTGTTATGCGGACGGTTGCGATGTTGATCAGTATCGCAACGGATTTTCTAGAATCTGGTATTGCCAACGCATCTGATATTGATTTAGCAATGAAATATGGCACAAATTATCCCTTAGGTCCTTTTGAATGGGCAGAGCTAATTGGTTTTAAAACAGGTGCAAATGGTGCTGCGTAATTTGCATGATTATTATGGTGATGCGCGTTATCGTCAGAGCCGATATTTAATCCATAGGAGTTTTGTATGAGTGTTAATCCAGATTTAAATACAGACTTAAATGCAGATTTGAGTGCAGAATCTCCAACGGAGATTGGTCGAAAAATGTTAGAAAAAGACAATGCGGCAAAGATGATGGGGATTAAATTAATCTCAATCGCAAAGGGGCATTCTTCAATGTCTAGGGACGATTCGGATAGATATGTTAAATGGCTTTGGAATCACTCACGGCGGTTTGATTTTTACCTTGGCGGATACCGCATTTGCGTATGCGTGTAATGCACAAGGTGGGATAACCGTTGCTTCCAGTGCATCAAATTTAATTTTTAGCCGCGACTTATGAGAATGATGAGATCACCGCAAGTGCTCAATGTGTGCATCAAGGGAAAAAAACGGGTATTTATGAAATTGCTTTGCATAATCAAGAGAATAAAAAAATAGGCTTGTTTATTGGCAGATCATATCGGTTACGAGATGTTTAGAATTAAGAATTAACCCCTCTAACTCCCCCTTCAAAAGGGGGAGAATTATTACAAGTTCCTCCACAAGAGCATAGATATCTATTATTTTTAGTCCTCCCCTTTTTAAAGGGGAGTTAGAGGGGGTTTTAAATATTTTAAATCAAGTACTTATAAGGAAAAGACTCCTTAACTTAATGGTGTTGGGGGTTGAACCCTTGCAAGGGGAAGGTTGGTTTAAAGGCTTTTTAAAGCCTGCTGAATAGTTACAAAATAAAAATTAAAAAATAAAATCGGAGAAGAATATGGAAAGAAAAAATAAATCATCAAAAAATATGAGCTATCGGCTTTAGATCCTATTGAAATGGCAAGTCGGGATGAAATATCTGCTTTGCAATTAACGCGACTAAAATGGAGCCTGAATCATGCGTATAACAATGTCGAAAATTTTCGGAATCGCTGTAAACATAAAAATGTTCACCCTGACGATTTACATTCGTTAGCGGATTTAAAACATTTTCCGTTTACTTTAAAAAATGATCTACGTGATAATTATCCGTTTGGTTTTTTTGCGGTAGATCAAAAGGAAATCGTTCGGATTCATTTTTCTAGCGGCTCTACAGGACAACCTACCGTTGTGGGATATACTCAAAATGATATTAATGTTTGGTCGAATTTATTTGGCGCGATCTATCCGTGCCGCAGGCGGAACAAAAGGGATATGGCGCATATTTCTTATGGTTATGGCTTATTCACAGGTGGTTTGGCGCACATTATGGTGCGGAGCGTTTGGGCTGTACCGTGATCCCGATGTCTGGCGGACAAACTGAAAAAACAGGTACAACTCATTCAAGATTTTAGCCAAAAATCATCATGGTAACGCCCACATATATGCTAAATATTTTAGATGAGATGGAACGGCAGGGTATGAATCCCGCAGAATCCTCTCTTAAAATTGGTATATTTGGCGCAGAGCCCTGGACAGATGAATTACGCCATGAAATTGAAATCCGAGCAGGAATTAAAGCGTGTGATATTTATGGTTTGTCTGAATTAATGGGACCTGGTATTGCCAGCGAGTGCGTGGAAACACAAGATGGTCCTGTAATTTGGGAGGATCATTTTTATCCTGAAAATTATAGATCCTGACACTGGGGAGGTTTTGCCAGAAGGCAGCGAGGGCGAATTGGTTTTAAACTCATTAACAAAAGAAGCATTGCCAATGATCCGTTATCGCACCGAGATTTAACGAAACTTTTACCGCACATCTCGCGGTATGCGCCGTATGGGGAAAATTTTTGGTAGATCAGATGACATGTTGATCATCCGAGGTGTGAATGTATTTCCGTCGCAAATTGAAGCGGTATTTGAAAAATCCTGATCTTACACCGCATTTTTTTTAGAAGTATCAAAGGATGGTCATTTGGATTCATTAACCGTTTTGGTTGAACGTCATCCAGATAGTTTTTCCAAACAGAAAGGGTTGCGGGAATGGGACAAGAATTACAAAAAGCAATTAAAGGCATTGTGGCGTGACCTCAACCGTTGGTGAAAGAACCAATGGAGTTGGCGCGATCCACAGGGAAGATGAAACGTGTGATTGATAAAACGCTAGTATTTGATTTTTAGTAATCACTTAGCAGTGTTAATTTAAAAAGCCCCTCTAACTCCCCTTCAAAAAGGGGAGGACTAAAAAAAATGTGTATATTTGGTCATTGTGGACTTGACCCCGTAACGGGGCTTGATCCGCAATCCCTTTTTATTATTTTATAGCCAAAACAAAACAGTATTTTTAAATAAGAGGGATATATAAATTAGGAGCTTAGTATGTATACGCAAGGTTTATGAATATGCCTGTATCGGAGGATTCACAACTCTATGAACACGATACACAGGTATTAATTGATTATTAATGAAAAAGTTGCCTCTGAATTAAAAATAGAAGCACGTGATTTTATGCCAGATGATTATCGTAAAACCTAGTTAGGCAAATATCACAACATGCGCATTCAGAGATTGTCGGCATGTTGCCAGAGGGAAATGGATCTCGCGCGCACGAGCTTAAAACGCAAAGCGATTTTACTTGCAAAAGTACAAGATGAAGCGGGGCATGGATTATATCTATATTCAGCGGCAGAAACCTTAGGCGTAAAGCGCAGTGATTAATTGATGAATTATTGTCTGGTAAGGCAAAATATTCGAGTATTTTTAATTATCCAACATTGTCGTGGGCGGATATCGGCATGATGGTTGGCTGGTGATGGTGCTGCAATCATGAATCAAATCCCTTTATGTCGTTGTTCTTACGGGCCTTATGCGCGTGCAATGGTGCGTGTATGTAAAGAGGAAAGCTTTCACCAAAGGCAAGGTTATGATGCGTTGGTTGCGATGATGCAAGGATCGGATGCACAAAAACAAATGGTACAAGATTCAATTAATCGGTGGTGGTGGCCCGTGCTGATGATGTTTGGACCGCATGATGCGGACTCCCCTCATTCTGAAAAAAGTATGGAATGGAAAATCAAACGTATTTCTAAACGATGATCTACGTCAAAAAATTTGTGGATGCAACGGTGCCGCAAGCAGAGATTTAGGCATCACAATTCCTGATCCTGATTTGAAATGGAATGAATCTAAGCAAGGCTATGATTTTGGTGCGATTGATTGGATGAGTTTTGGAATGTGGTGAAAGGGTTTGGTCCGTGTAATAAAGAGCGAATGAGTGCGAGAATTAGTGCACATGAAAAAGGTGCTTGGGGTGAGAGATGCCGCGATTGCACATGCTAAAAAGCAGGCTGCTAAACAAAAGGAGTGTGTGGTATGACGCAAAATATAAATGATAAATAAGCTTGAGAAAGCGATTGAAAAAATGAGTGATGATTATCTCTGTTTTGAGATATTTGTTCGTGGGCAAAACGCAATTGAATATAAGCACTCAAGCCGATTGCACGCTGTGGATGGCATCATGCTTTGATGCTTGCGCGAGATTGCTATACAAGGCGTAATGAAGCGAAGAGTTTATGGTAATCCCAAGTGATGCGTTACATGAATCTGAAACACATTCATCAGATTCTCATTTATCAGATTCTAACTCATTAGAATCATTGCAATATTTGAAGTATTTGCACAATTAAAGTCAGGGTTAGAATATCGTCACATCAGTAGTATTTGGGCTTATTGTGAGTCTCAAGTATTTCAAAAAGTAAATATTTTGCTGGGTGATGCATTGGGTAATATCCCAAAGGGTGGAATCTGGGTATGTAATGCGCGGGATGTGAAAGTTTGAGAGATGATGACAAATCACATTTTTTTGATCCAATGCAAGATAAACCATATCGTTTGCGACTTTTTATGTGCTGCCTGATGCCGTGAATCAATGTAACTATACCCGTCATATTTAAAAATACAGCTTGTTGACCGCGCATACTCTCCGAATCACTTACCTTATGTAAGCTCATCGGTATTCTTATACTTGCAGTGTGCAGCATTGTCGCCTCGCTGTATCTTCAAATATTTTGGCTATAGAAATAGAAATAGAAATAGAAATATTTAATTTTAAAACTTCTGGGCACAATTTAGGGTCTATTAATATGAATACAAATAAAATAATAAATGATGATTTAAAAACGTATATCTTACGTTGGGTGATACAGCACGTCATTCACGGACAGCGTTAGGTGAATGGTGCGGACATGCACCGAGCGTGGAAGAAGATATTGCGCTTGCAAATATTGCATTGGATCACATTGGTCAATCCGATACTTGTTAAGTTTAGTGGGAGATGAAGACCAATTAGCTTTTTTGCGTGATGAGCGTGAATTTAAAAACATCACCTTAGTGAGTTGGATAATCAAGACTTTGCGCACAGTATTTTAAAAATATGTTTAGTTGCCGCATATCAGATGATCGCATGGCGCTATTTATGCACCGCTTCGTCTTTTGATGTGCTGGCACATATTGCGGAAAAAGCGGTGAAAGAAGCAAAATATCATTTTGAATACAGTGAGATTGGTTGATTAAATTAGGCGATGGTACGGATATCTCACATCAAAAAACACAAAATGCAGTGAATATTAATGCCGTATGTCTCTGAATATTTGAGGATGATCCATTACTAAGGCGGTTATGCACAAAAAATAGCACCTTTAAACGCGCAGTTACGCGATGAGTTTGATGCAATGATTCAATCTGTTTTTGAAAAAGCGCAACTTAAAATGCCTGCTCAAACAATATTTCGCTCACAAGGTAAATACGGCATACACAGTGAACATTTAGGGAAAATATTGACAGATATGCAATTTGTACAACGCAGCTATCCAAATGGTAATTGGTGAAATAGGTGAAACAAATGAATACAGAAAATGGATTAATTTTAAATCAAGCTTGGGCAATTTTGGCAGAGGTTGTTGATCCTGAAATTCCTGTATTAAGCTTGCAAGATTTAGGCATCATTCGTAAGGTTGAATTGTGTGACGATGTTTTAAACGTCACGATTACGCCAACATATTCAGGATGTCCCGCCAGAGAAGTTATTTCAGAAAGTGTGTTTGATGCCTTAAATAGTGCAGGATTTTCAGTGAAGGTCATTGAGCAGCTCTCCCCCGCGTGGACAACTGATTGGATGAGCGATACGGGTAAGCTTAAATTAAAAGCGTATGGCATTGCACCGCCGCGTTGTACACAAAAAGCACCCGCACAATTAGGGCAAGCACAGCAGATCACAATGATGCCGTATAAGCCTGAATGTCCACAGTGCGAGAGCCATAACACACAATTATTATCGGCTTTTGGTTCAAACGGCGTGTAAAGCGCTATATCGTTGTAATGATTGTTTAGAGCCTTTTGATTATTTTAAAAACCGATTTAGCTTTTCGATTTAATCTATTGATTTAGCTTATTAATTTAAAAAATAAAGAAAGAAATGTCTAAAAAATATTTAAAACATAAAAATAAAGTGGGGAAATTATGAGTACATATACGAGTTTGCATATGGCTAATGAGATAGGTGCGATAGATGCAATAGTAAAAGATGTTTCGCATAAAAACAGGGGCTAAAATTCCATCCTTTAACTCTCGCGCAAGTGGATGTTGAATGCCAAGATGCAATGTCTTTATCCTTTGATATACCTAAGCAATTGAGCCGTACATTTGAGTATATTGCAGGTCAGCATTTAACCTTGCGCACAATGATTGATGGGGAAGAAATACGCCGCTCTTATTCAATTTGTAGTGAACCAAATTCACGATATTTACGCGTTGCAATTAAACAAGTTGAAGGGGGATTATTTTTTAATTTTGCAAAAAAACACTTTAAAAAAGGAATGGTGCTTGATGTGATGCCACCACTTGGCAATTTTTTTACGCCATTAGTCGCAACTCAAGCAAAGCATTATGTCGCTATTATTGCAGGTAGCGGGATTACGCCGATTATTTCTTTGATTAGCCACACTTTAGCTATTGAACCACAGTCGAAATTTACGCTTTTATATGGCAATAAAAAGCGCAGCCATATTTTATTTGCAGATGTGTTAGATCATTTAAAAAATACGTATCAGGATCGTTTATCGATTCATCATTTTTTAACTCAAGAGCCTTCAGAAATTGACTTTTTCAATGGGCGATTAAATGCAAAAAACTTGTTGTCGCGTATGAACAATTGATTTCACCTTTGAACATTGATGAAGTATTCATTTGTGGTCCGAATGAAATGATAGATGTTTGCGATGAGCGCAATGCAGCAATGTGGCGTATCGGATTCACATATTCATTTGAGCGGTTTGGTGTGCCTGTTGAGGATAATTTAAAAAAAACAAGATATTATTCTGGATGAGAATAATGCTTCCAATCAATCAAGTGCGTATGCGACAGTCATTTTAGATGGTATCACGAGACGTTTTGAAGTATCTCCCAACCAAACGTTACTGGATGCCAGTATTAAAGCAGGCTTAGATCTCCCATATTCATGCCGTGGCGGCGTATGTTGTACCTGCCGAGCGAAAGTCTTAGAAGGTGAAGTAAGCATGATTAAAAATTATGCATTAGGAAAAGATGAGGTTGCAGAAGGCTATGTTTTAACGTGCCAATCTGTCCCTCAAAGTGCGAGGTTCGTGTGAGTTTTGATGAGTAGGATATTTTTGATATTTGGTTATATCTTTATAACTTATTGATTATTTTTTTTGATCATTTATCGGGTAAGTTCTGTTTGATCATCAAAATTGTCTTCAAGGATTGGTGTTCACGATCAATTTTTAATTTAATTTTGGTGTTTTAGAAACTTAGTCAATTCAAAGGGAATAAAAATGAAAGAATTTATCAAAAAAATGAGAGGAGGAGGCAAATGTCCGCCTCGAGCATCTTTTAGAGCAATTATCATTGCTTGGTTGGGAGGCGTGTGTGCGATATCAGCGGTTGCATATTTAGCAGATATAACTCACGTCCCCTTAATATTGGCATCGTTTGGTGCAAGTTGCGTGCTTATTTTTGGGTTTTCCCGATAGTCCATTATCTCAGCCTCGTAATGTGATTGGGGGACATTTTTTGGCATCATTAGTAGGCTTAACTTTTTTTGCGTTATTTGGGGCACATTGGTGGAGTATGGCGCTGGCTGTAGGTACAACGATTGCGGTCATGCTACTGACTCGAACTGCTCACGCACCTGCGGGATCTAATCCACTCATTGTGATGTTAAGTGCTCCCTCATGGGAGTTTTTACTGACACCTACTTTAATTGGTGCGATTGTGATTGTCGCTGTTGCGCTTATTTTTAATAACCTTTCCAAAAGATCGTCATTATCCGACGTATTGGCTTTAACTTCATTCATAATTCATACTGTTACACTATTCTGATTTATTTTTTATCAAGGACAGTGTCAATATGGCTCGCCAATTTCAAAAAAATTCAATGATAAACAACAGCTTATTTTGGATAATTCGTAAAATATTTGCAGAAAAAAGTTATGCAGGTACATCAATGCAAGAGATTGCTAAGGCGTGCGATATGTCTAAGCCGTTTTTTTATATCTTTATTATCCAGATAAACAATCTTTGCTGTTTGGTGCTGCTACCATTATATAGATTCGCTTTTAATGATTTGGCTTCGGTTAAACGCAAGGACAAAATGCAGAGATGTTTTTAGAGAATTAATTCATTTGTTTATGAATAAATATCAGAGTGCAAAAAAATTATCATATCGTGTTGATTCAAGTATTAAATTTCTTGATGAGCCCCAAAGAAGCAATTATTTTTAAAGAGCGTGCCTTAGTGACTGAATTTTCAAACATTATTGCCCTTTAAAATGCATCTTTAGCAAAAAACAATATTGCTAAAACCCCTTGACGATACGGTATTTGGGATGATTAATTGGACATTCACTTGGTTTGATCCAAAAGGTGATTTAGATAAAGATGCGATGGCAGTTTTAAATTTGTAATGGTTTTTAAATGGCGTAAAAGTATCGCAAGTCATGCCGAATCTGATCCCGTTACGGGATAAAGTCCGTAATGAAACAGAACTAATAGGAAAATAATAGGAAAACTAACATGGACAACGAAACATTTATTCAATCTAGTATTCAAACAATGTATGTTTTATCGAAATTATGCGCCCTGATTGTTTAAATGCCTTAAATCCTGAATTAGTGATACAACTTGAAACGGCATTGCGTGCAGCGGATCATAATCCCTTGATCAAGTGATTGTATTAACGGGATTTCATACCAAAGCACGTTCCGCTTTGTTGCAGGTGCGGACATTGATTTTATGCAGCATTTTAAATTTTTAGAGGCATATGAACAGAATTTTATAACCGCCCATTTGGGGGGGCTGCTAAAGATATTCGTAAACCGATTATTGCAGCGGTACATGGCTTTGCACTTGGGGAGGATGCGAGCTTATGAATGTGTTGCGATATTATTATTGCGGGCGAGAGCACCCAATTGGGCAGCCAGAAATTAAAAATTGGCACGATGCCAGGAATGGGCGGCACGCAGCGCTTACCGCGTGCAATTGGTAAAGCACGTGCGATGGAATGGGTCTTAACGGGGAATCTATATTCCGCGTTAGAGGCGCAAAGTGCAGGTTTAGTCAGCCGTGTGGTCGCAGATGATGATGTATTGGAAACGGCTTTAAATATGGCACATAAAATTGCACGTTATTCAAGACCATTATTGATGATGATTAAGGAGTCTGTTAATCGAAGTTTTGAATCATCATTGTCTGAAGGATGCTATTTGAGCGGAGGCAATTTCATTGGCACGTTTAATTTAGAGATTTAAAAGAAGGTATGCGGCATTTAGTGAAAAACGAAAGGCCAGAGTTTAAAATCAATAATCAATAATTAGAAATCAATAAAATAATAAATTTAAGGAGTGATATATGGAAAATGCTTATATTTTAGATGGGATTCGGACACCATTTGGCAGATACGGAGGTGTCTTATCCAAGATTCGTGCAGATGAACTTGCCGCTTTACGATTGCCTATTTGCATAAAAATATGCCCATTTAGATTGGACAAATGTGGATGATGTATTGATGGATGCGCCAATCAAGCGGGTGAAGATAATCGAAATCTTGCAAGAATGGCGAGCCTTTTGGCAGGATTACCGATAGATGTATCAGGTACGACCATTAACCGTTTATGCGGATCAGGCATGGATGCAATCGGTCAAGCTGCACGTGCACTTGCATCGGGTGAGGCGCATTTTATGTTAGCAGGTGGCGCTGAAAGTATGAGTCGCGCACCTTTTGTGATGCCTAAAGCAGAGACTGCTTTTTCTAGGGCAAATAATATCGAAGATACAACGATTGGATGGCGTTTTGTTAATCCGAGAATGAAGTCTTTATATGGTACGGATTCAATGCCAGAAACCGCTGAAAACGTGGCGAGCATTTATCATGTATCGCGTCCATGATCAAGATACCTTTGCTTTAAAAAGCCAGCAAAAATATCAGGATTGCTTTGAAAGATGGTTTTTTTCAAGCAGAATGTATGCCCGTGATATTTCATCAAAAAAAGAAAGGCTCTGTGTACCCAAGATGACAACCTCCGAGCGGAAACCATTTAGCAACGCTTAGCACACTTAAAAGTATTGTTAAAGCAGAGGGGACTATTACAGCGGGCAATGCATCTAGTGTAAATGATGGTCATGTATGCTGATGTTAGGCTCTGCACAGTTTGCGGATCAACATAATATCCGAAAAAGAGGACGCATTTTAGGCATGGCAGCATCGGGTGTTAGCCCACATATATGGGGATTGGACCGATATCGGCGAGTCAAAAAATTCTGGAACGTCTCGGATTATCAATCCACGATATGGATGTCATTGAATTAAATGAGGCTTTTGCCGCACAAGGAATCGCCGTTTTACGGGGCTTAAATGTGGATGTTGATGATTTACGTGTTAATCCAAATGGCGGCGCGATGCGATTGGTCATCCTTTGGGTGCATCGGGCGCACGTTTAGTGTTGACTGCTCTGCGGCAATTAGAAAAAATAAATGGACGTTACGCACTGTGCACCATGTGTATTGGTGTTGGGCAGGGTATTGCAATGATTATTGAGCGATGTGAGTCATAATCAAATTTTAAATAAAAATATTTAATAAAGATATAAGGCCATATTATATGAATACAATCAATAAAATAGTGAATGAGTTGGATGTGATATCAGATAAAAAAATCAGATACTGTTTTGCTAAGCTATCCAGAGCCAAATATCGGGCTTATTACGTTGAATCGCCCTGAATCACGCAATGCATTAACCTTGAATTACGCCAAACCTTGGCAAAACTATTTATCGAGTTAAGCGAAAATAAAGAAATCCACGTGGTGATTGTGACGGGTAATGATAAGTGCTTTGCCGCAGGGGCAGATTTAAAAGAATTTGTGGATGAAACAAGTATTACCTTAGCGCAAAAAAACTTTCAGCGTCTATGGCAAGCCGTGAGTGATTATCCCCGACCTATTATTGCCGCTGTGAATGGCTTTGCACTGGGTGCAGGTTCAGAAATGGCAATGCATTGTGATTGTATTATTGCAGGCAAACATGCGCAGTTTGGGCAACCTGAAATTAAAGTGGGAATTATGCCTGGCGCGGGAGGAACGCAGCGTTTGATGCGTTTAATCGGGCGACAAAAAGCATTGAAATATTTAATGACAGGTGATTTATTCAGTGCAGATGAGGCTGAAAAAAATGGGCATGATCAGTGAAGTGGTTGAGGATGATCAGGTGCTTAATCGTGCACTAGAATTGGCGCGGCAGCTGGCTAAGTTACCTATTTTTGCGTTGGAGCAAATTAAAGAGGTTGTTAATTTAGGAGAAGATGCACCTTTAGCCACAGCACTTGCATTAGAGCGTAAGTGCGCGCATTTATTATTCTCAAGTCAGGATCAAAAGAAGGAATGCAGGCATTTATTCAAAAACGGTCGCCCCATTTTATAGGGCACTAAATCTTGTGGGTATAGCGACTTAAGCAGACTAAAATACTAAAAAGGTAATGAACATGAAATTTAATAATGTGAATTTAGAGTTATTCAAAACGTATGCTGATGAAAGCCAAGTGATTCGTCGCCATATTCATCAAACATCCTGAATTGGGTTATGAGGAAAAATTAACTTCAGATTTAGTGGCGCAAAAATTACAAGAATGGGGATATCAAGTCACCCGTGGGCTTGGCAAAACAGGGCTAGTCGGAACTTTAAAAGTGGGCGATGGCAAGCGCTCAATCGGATTGCGGGCAGATATGGATGCGTTACCAATCTTAGAAAATACTCAACTGCCATATAGCAGTGTCCACGATGGCATTATGCACGCATGTGGTCATGATGGTCATACGGCAATCTTACTGGGCGCGGCACATTATTTGGCGGATCATCCTACGTTTAACGGCACTTTGAATCTTATCTTCCAACCTGCGGAAGAGGGATTGGCGGGCGCACAAAAAATGATAGACGATGGATTATTTGAAAAAATTCCCCTGTGATGCGGTATTTGCATTGCACAATATGCCAGGATTTCCTGAAGGGCAATTTGTGTTTGGCGAAGATGCGTTTATGGCATCTAGCGATGCAGTGACCATTACAATTCATGGGAAAGGTGGTCATGGCGCGATGCCAAAAGGAACGGTTGATGCGGTGGTTGTCGGTTCAAGTATTGTCATGGCATTACAGACGATTATTTCACGTAATCTGGGCGCACAGGAATCAGGCGTGATCACAGTCGGCTCGTTTCAAGCAGGAATCGCTAATAATGTGATTGCTGATTCTGCTGTATTAAAATTGAGCGTGCGTGCTTTAGATCCAAAGGTAAGGGCACTCTTAGAATCACGGATTAAAGCAGTGGTTGCGCACAAGCCACGGTTTTTGATGCATCGGTAAGCATTGATTACGTTCATGCTTATCCTGTATTAGTTAATACTCCTGAAATGACCCGCTTTGCAAAGCAAGTTGCTTTGGATTTATTGGGCGAAGCACGAAAAGATCAGGTGATTGATATTCCAGAGCCATTAATGGGGAGTGAAGATTTTGCATTTATGCTTCAAAAATGTCAGGGCAGTTACTTATTATTGGGTAATGGGGCGGGCGAAAATAGTTGTATGGTGCACAATCCTGGGTATGATTTTAATGATGCGATTTTAGTAAAGGGGATTGCGTATTGGAGCGCATTAACGCAGGCTTTTTTAAAATAAATTAATAATTGATCACTCGCAGCTACGCAGTAATGTTTATCATTCCCATTTTTTTTGTGGGTAAAGTACGTAATATCAGTTATTTAAGGATGAATTATGAATATAAAAAAAACCAAAGTTTCCCCAGCAAAAGCGATTTTTGCGACGACATTAGGCAATGGATTAGAGTTTTTTGACTTGGTGTTATATGCATTTTTTGCAACATACATTGCAAAAGCCTATTTCCCTGCTTCTGATCCTTTAGTGAGTTTAATGACCTCATTTCTAGTATTTGGAATGGGATATCTTGTAAGACCTATCGGCGCGATTGTTATTGGACATTATTCAGATAGAAAAGGTCGTAAACCCGCAATGGCACTAACCTTTTTATTGATGGGAGTCAGTACAATGGTCATTGGCATTACACCGACTTATGCCAGTATTGGTATCGCAGCACCGATCATTGTGATGTTGGCAAGACTCGTACAAGGCTTTTCAGCAGGGGGTGAGTTTAGGCGCATCGGACAACGCTACTTGTGGAATATGCGAAACCACATAATCGAGGATTTTATGGTGGTTGGCAGGTTGCGAGCCAAGGAGCAGGTAATGTGTTTGCAGCCCTGACATTGGTTATTCTCGTGAATGTGATGACACCTGAAAATGTGGAAAGTTTTGGATGGCGCATCCCCTTTGTATTTGGAATTATCATTGCGCCAATTGGTTTATATATTCGTTCAAGATTAGAAGAGACGGCGACACATACAGAAAGTAAGAATAAGCCAGCGACTAAAATACCTTTGATGGAAGTGATAACAGGCTATTACAAAGAGACTTTAGCAGGCATTTTACTGACGATGGAGGAACTATCCCACATATGATTATTATCTTTTACATTCCTAACTATGCGATTAGTATTTTGAAGTTGGATACGAGCTATAGCATGTTAATAGGGGCAATTGCAGGTTTGATTACTTTGATTGGTGGTCCATTGGCGGGAATGTGGTCTGATAAAATAGGTCGACGCAAGTTGATAGCAGGCTCTAGGATTGTGATTATTTTATTAATTTATCCAGCTTTTTACTTATTAAGTACTTATCCGAGCGTCAATACTTTGTTTTGCGTCATGATTGTTTTGAGTGTTGTAAACATTATTGGAGCATCCCCTTCAATTACAATTTTACCTGAATTATTTCCACGCCATGTGAGAACAACGGGATTGTCCCTAGTTTATAGTGTTGCTGTGGGTGTTTTTGGTGGATTCTCATTATCAATTGCTACATATTTAATTAAAGTAACAGGTAACCCTCTGCTCCCGCTTTTTATGTGATTTTGGGTTCTGTTTGTCTTTATTTGCATTTAAATATATTCGTGAAACCAGCAAAGCGATTTTAAATTAAAAATAGCTTAAAACCTTATAACGTCATTGCGGAGTTTGGCGTTGAAGCCCTGAAGGGGCGATGTATATTAGCCTAGGGGGAATCCCTAGGTGATAAAACAATAATCATAATTAAAATAATCATCACAATAATCATTGTGTTAACCACTAAGGAGAATCATATGTCTCGCACACCGCTATCTATTGCTACATCTTATGAAAGATTTTAGCAAACCCACTTTATTATCAACTAATTGTTTATAGGACGATATTTAGGTGTCGGGCTTACTATTTTTTTAATGGCATTTTATTTTTTGGCTTTCTATTTGGTGGCGTTTCATCCTGCATGGATTATTACGCCAATTTTCGCTACGAGCATGATAACCAACGGCATTGCGTACTGTAGTTTTGTGATTATTTTATCGTTTGTGATGACGGGGATTTATATGATTCTAGCGCAAAAGATGGATCGTCTTACGGCACAAGTATTAGGAGAACTCGCATGAATAGCGTGATAGCAAGTACGGTAAATATGAATGCAATTGTGATGTTCTTGGTTTTGTCATGATCACGATGGGCATAACCTATTGGGCTTCTAAGCGAACACGCACATCGGCTGAATTTTATACGGCGGGGGGAAATATTTCAGGTATGCAAAATGGTTTGGCATTGGCAGGAGATTATATGTCTGCATCCTCATTTTTAGGCATCACGGGGATGTTGTATATGTTTGGTTTTGATGGAATGTTGTATTTAATTGGCACACTATTAGGTTGGCCGATTATTCTCTTTTATTAGCGGAGCAAATGCGCAATTTGGGTAAATATCGTTTGCTGATGTTGTCTCATTTCGTTTACAGCAGAAACCTGTTCGGATTTTTGCTGCCACTGCGTCTTTGGTTATCTTGGCATTTTATTTGGTGGCACAAATGGTCGGCGCGGGTAAATTAATTCAGCTTTTATTTGGGCTTCAATATTGGCATGCCGTCTTTATTGTGGGTATTTTAATGACAATTTTTGTCATTTTTGGCGGCATGGCAGCAACAACATGGGTGCAAATTATTAAAGTTGTTTTATTACTATGTGGCGCGACTTTTATGGCATTTATGGTTCTGGCGCTATTTTAATTTTGATATTAATAATATTCTTGCACAAGCGAGCAATGCGCATCCATTAGGAGGGAAGATTTTAGGGACAGGATTTTTAGTCAAAGACCCAATCAATGCATTCTCATTAGGCATTGCGCTACTATTTGGGGTGACAGGTTTGCCGCATGTATTAATGAGATTTTTCACCGTTAAGAATGCGCAAGCCGCACGTAAGTCGGTATTTTATGCGACAGGTTGTATTGCATTTTTTATCTTTTAATCATTGTGATTGGCTATGGCGCAATCGTGATTTTATCTAATCCACCCTGAATTCTTTAAGCCTGAAGCCGTGGTTAGATGGTATTGTGCAAAAACAAAGTATCGTTTCAGGGTTTATTGGCGGTAGCAATATGGTTGCGGTGAAATTAGGTCAAGCTCTGGGTGGAGATATTTTTTATGGCTTCATCGCGGCGGTTGCATTTGCAACTATTTTAGCTGTTGTGGCGGGCATGTGCTTATCAGGGGCATCAGCAATATCGCATGATTTATATGCACAAGTATTGCTAAGGGCAAACCTAATCCAAAAAACAGAAATGCGCGTGAGTAAAATTGCAACGTTTGTCATTGGTTTAGTTGCGATTGGTTTGGGTATCGTGTTTGAGGCGCAAAATGTTGCATTCATGGCGGATTGGCATTAGCGATAGCTGCATCTGCGAATTTTCCTGTATTAGTGATGACCATTTTCTGGTCCAAAACCACAACTAAAGGCTTTATTGTTTGGTGGCGTTCTTGGCTTGGTTTCGGCACTTGTATTAACGTGCATGGTAAGGCTGTTTGGGGCGATATTTTTGGATTTGTAGATAGTGCGGGTAAATCAATCGGTTTGATTGGACGGGAAATAATCCTGAAATTTGTCTCAATGCCATTGGCGTTTATTGGCATTATTATTGTGTCTTTATTGGATCAATCTAAAAATGCAGATACTGAACGTGCTGCGTTTGCCGCGCAAAATATACGTTGTCAAACAGGATTGCATGATGTTGCATCTTAGGTGTATTGATATTTGATGTTACGTACTGAATAAAATTTATTCAAAACTCATCCGTCATTACGGATCAAGTCCTCAATGACAAACTCCGTAATGATCAAGTATGACGGGTATAAGATAAAAGCCCTTAACTTAATGGCGTTGCGAGTCAAATCGTTTTACCAATCGCTTTGGTGAAATTGTGAAGTGCGTAATATCAGATAGTAAATCACATTATTTATCATTATTTATCAATTGCTTGAGGTTATTAAGTATCAGTTTTCAATTTAAAAGTATATTCACCATTATTTAGCTGCGTCTTCAGCTAATTTGACGCATGCCTTTCCACCACAGGATCCAAATTTGACCGTTTTTAAATGCTTTTTCATTTCTAGTGGATAACTAATACTGTTATATTCATCAATGTGTTGTTTAACAAAATACCCTGCAATGGTGACAGAGCCAATCGAAACTATGCCAATGCAAGTCATTGCAATCAAACTTAAAATCCAGGTTGTTCTCGCGAGTGCTTTTTTTTCAGCATATGAGTAACTGGCAGCTTTTTTCTATGAAATGTACAGCCTCTTTCACTCGGTTTTCAAATGTAGATAGTTCACTTGATAATGCGGCTTCAACTGCATTTTTTGCATCGAGTGTGATTTGTGTTTTAGTATCCGTAAGTATCTGTTTTGTATCTTTTTTTACTATACTCAATGATACGTTTAACTCATTTTCGGCTTTCAGCATCACTTTGCGAGATTGCTTCATAGATAATTCATAATGACGCATGATGACACCGATTTGTTTCACTAAATCTAAGCCCTGTGGTTCACTCATAATTATTTACCTTTTTTTATATATATTTTAGTTTAATTTAATTCAAAATCAGTTTTATAAATAAAACTACATAGAGATAGATCTTGACATGCCTTGATCTTTATTTAACTCATTCTGTTTATTGATTTCTTGTTGTATTTGCATTTGTACTTGCAATCTTTGTTGTTCCTCCATCGCATCTTGTGCTAAGCGCTCGGTATACGCAATTTGCGTATTTTGGAGGACTGTTTGTCCATAATCTGAAGAATACAGCGCATCTAAAGCATCTTGAAAAACCTTTGCATGAGGGGCATGTAAACCCGCAAATAATCCATCTATGAGCGGATCGCCACTTGGGACAAAGTGCGGATTAATTGAATGATCTTGCAGCGATAAATCCTCACCTTCTATTTTAGGAAGCATGTTGTGATCTGGGTTCATAATATAAGGGTATTTTTCTTCATATTCGTCTCGTAAACGATAATCTTCAACCATTGCTTTTTCAAACTCGGGGGATCTCATGGCATCTGCATATCCTTTTTCGCTCTTATGGCTGTTAAATTTTGCCATATGTCTTTCAAGCATTAAGCCATCCAAAAATATCCCCATTTGATTATTTTCAAAGTTAGGTATTGTGATCGTCGTTTCGTGAGAATTAATGATTAAATCTTTTTGATCCTGACTTAAACGATATTCAGTTTTTGGATCATTTGCATCAACCCAAACACCTACAAATGGAGAGACGAGCGTACCCTTGAGTGAGTCATTTTCAGTGACTTGGTCGAACGCTTGTCCAGGTTTGACAATCACAATGTGATTTTCCCCGCCGTAATCATTTAGCGTGATCTTTAAGCCTTTTTGCGGAATGATTTTGTACACATCATCGCCAGCAGGATCATGAATATTTAATGATGAGTTAAAGCGATTTTTAGCAGGGTTAATATTAAATGTTTCACTCTGTGCGCTCGCTAAAACTTGTCCCGGATCAGTCACTTCAATCGTGGTATTTTCGATGTTGGGATTTGTAAAAATATCGGTGCTGCGTATAGTTTGTCCGTAATCAGTATCTTCCCAAACCCTTGAAACATCATCACTTCGACGGCTTAAATCCTGTTTTGCGTGCACTGTATGACCCAAAAATTGGGTGGCATATGTTTTTAAATGTGCGTCGGTTAATGTGCCGTTGCCAGTGGCAGGATCATATAGATCCAATTGCCCATTTTGATTGTGTTTTGAGTAATCAGCCCCGACTAAAGCAAAAGAATTTGCATGGATGAGTGCATATCGATACGCCTCATCAGATTGTGCCAACGACACTAAATCAGTCGCATTTTTATCCATGAGAGAAACGATTTTTGTATCCTCTAACGTGTTGTTTGGGATTTGAATTTGAATTTGATTTATTTGTTCATGCAGTGCAGAACGGTCATTTGTTTTAGGCAAGGAAAGTGTATCTTTTACGAGAATCTCCCCAAAGCGTGCGGCAATGGATTCTAATCCAGCATTCGGATTTTTATTATTCATCAATATGCTGTTGATTTTATCAAAAGTGCTTGCGGTACTTTCAGTACTTTCAGCGTTATCGTCATTTTTATTGCTATTCTTGCGTCTATCTGATTGATCTAATTGTGAAATCAATCTAGCGACTGCTAAGCTATCAGTCATTTGAGATGCGCCATGACCAAAAACATTATCGATACTTGCATCTTGAATAAATATCTCAATATGTTGACCCGGTTGCTTTAATGCAAAATCTTGTGTGACAAATTCAGGCCCTTTATGCCCATAAATGTTAATGATTTTAGTGCTATTAAAATCAGGATTACCTCCGAGATTTTTAAATAATGTATTAATATTTCCTGATTCACCAAACCCCAATACGCTATATCCCGCGCCATTAATGGTCACAACATTCTGGGTTTGATCTGAAAATAATCGCTCAAAGGCTGTGGATAAATGT
This sequence comes from Sweltsa coloradensis, assembly GCA_024449915.1. Taxonomy (NCBI): domain Eukaryota; kingdom Metazoa; phylum Arthropoda; class Insecta; order Plecoptera; family Chloroperlidae; genus Sweltsa; species Sweltsa coloradensis. The sequence continues at coordinate 104,175 of JAMZAV010000013.1, forward strand.
CCACCTAAACTATGTCCTGTCACATCAAATTGAGAGTCTTTTGGAATAATTCCTAATCCTGTGATGCCTGATTTTTCAGATACTCTCGTGTATTTTATTTGTAAGGAATCAGGAATAATGCCATTCCAATACGGATTGTCGGCGTTAAATGCATGAGTATCAAATGCTGCTTGCTTGCAGATTTTCCCTTCAGGCGTTGTTATTTTTTGATAATAATTATACATGTCAATGATTTGCGTAAATGCCAATCCATTGGTCCGATATCAGCTAAATCTACCGCTAAATCAGCAAAGTTTGAGATTTCTGTCCCACGATTGGCAAAAACATATTCCGCTTCCCCAGATTTTGGATATTTACGCTTAAATACAGTTGCCGAAAAACCAAATTCAGTATTCGGCTGATGGCTCGCTATTTCATAGTTCGCAATGAACTCTGCGGCTTGGGTTTTTTGTGAATTTTGAAGCCTCACTAGGTGAAACATCCTTTACATCATCTCCTGCTAATAATCTTTCTATTTGCTCAGTCTCAGACAAATCAATTTTATCAAATAATGAATAACTCGCTTCTGCTAGCAGACCTAATTCATGAATTTTATTTACATTTATAGTCATTTGATACCCTCTTGGTTTTTATTGATACGTCTTAGTTGTGTATTAACTTTTCCAAATTGTCTTTCTATCTGTGCATATTTTTTTTCCTCTTCCCGTGAGAATGAACAATGTTTTACGCGCCCTAAATGTGGGGGAGCAAAAAAACGTTGAACTTTTCCAACTAATAAACCATCCATTAATATTTCCCCAGTCTTCCTGTCTAATAGCTGACCTCTACTGAAATACGTTCTTAAAAATCTATTGTTTTTAGTGCTATAAGTTGTATATACAAACCAGCCATGCATGGTTGAAAAAATAAGCGGATACCCTTCCTCTGAAACTTGCGGCAAATCTTTTTCTGAGTTGATTTTAAAAGTTACATTTTTGCCATTCATTAAATCCTGATTTTCAGAGACCCATTGTTCAGGGGTTTTATAAACTTGCAAAGGGGTAATTGACTGCATTGATACGCATAATAAATTTCACTTGGCAGCCAATCCCAAGTAATGAGGGCAAATAAAATAATGCCAGTAACTGCGCCATATTTGAGCCTATTTTTTTTATTTCTTTTCGCATACTTAATGACCTTCACAAAAATTATTATGCATGCAACCACAATCAAAAAAATTGTCCCGAAACTAATAATCCAAGCATAAATAGTTAGCCTCTAATTCTGTGATTTCTGATTTTTCAGATACTCTCGTGTATTTTATTTGTAAGGAATCAGGAACAATGCCATTCCAATACGGATTGTCGGCGTTAAATGCATGAGTATCAAATGCTGCTTGCTTGCAGATTTTCCCTTCAGGCGTTGTTATTTTTTTATAATAATTATACATGTCAATGATTTGCGTAAATGCCAATCCATTTGGTCCGATATCAGCTAAATCTGCCGCTAAATCAGCAAAGTTTGAGATTTCTGTCCCACGATTGGCAAAAACATATTCCGCTTCCCAGATTTTGGATATTTACGCTTAAATACAGTTGCCGAAAAACCAGATTCAGTATTCGGCTGATGGCTTGCTATTTCATAGTTCGCAATGAACTCTGCGGCTTGGGTTTTTGTGAGTTTTGAAGCCTCACTAGGTGAAACATCCTTTACATCATCTCCTGCTAATAATCTTTCTATTTGCTCAGTCTCAGACAAATCAATTTTATCAAATAATGAATAACTCGCTTCTGCTAACAAGCCCAATTCATGAGTTTTATTTACATTTGTAGTCATTTGATACCCTCTTGGTTTTTATTGATACTTCTTAGTTGTGCATTAACTTTTCCAAATTGTCTTTCTATCTGTGCATATTTTTTTTCCTCTTCCCAAGAGAATGAACAATGTTTTACACGCCCTAAATGTGGGGGAGCAAAAAACGTTGAACTTTTCCAAATAATAAACCATCCATTAATATCTCCCCAGTCTTCCTGTCTAATAGCTGACTTCTACTAAAATATGTTCTTAAGAATCTATTGTTTTTAGTTCCATAATATGTATATACGAACCAACCATACATACTTGAATAAGTAAGCGGATACCCTTCTTCTGAAACTTGCGGCAAATCTTTTTCTGAGTTGATTTTAAAAGTTACATTTTTGCCATTCATTAAATCCTGATTTTCAGATACCCATTGTTCAGGGGTTTTATAAACTTGCAAAGGGGGTAATTGACTGCATTGATACGCGTAATAAATTTCACTTGGCAGCCAATCCCAAGTAACGAGGGCAAATAAAATAATGCCAGTGATTGCGCCATATTTAAGCCTATTTTTTTTATTTCTTTTCGCATATTTAATGACTTTCACAAAAATTATTATGCATGCAACCACAATCAAAAAAATTGTCCCGTAAACCATTAATCCAATCATAAATAGTTAGCCCTTAATCCTGTGATGCCTGATTTTTCAGATACTCTCGTGTATTTTATTTGTAAGGGAATCAGGAATAATGCCATTCCAATGAGGATTGTCGGCGTTAAATGCATGAGTATCAAAGGCTGCTTGCTTGCAGATTTTCCCTTCAGGCGTTGTTATTTTTTGATAATAATTATACATGTCAATGATTTGCGTAAATGCCAATCCATTTGGTCCGATATCAGCTAAATCTGCCGCTAAATCAGCAAAGTTTGAGATTTCTGTCCCACGATTGGCAAAAATATATTCCGCTTCCCCAGATTTTGGATATTTACGCTTAAATACAGTTGCCGAAAACCAGATTCAGTATTCGGCTGATGGCTCGCTATTTCATAGTTCGCAATGAACTCTGCGGCTTGGGTTTTTGTGAGTTTTGAAGCCTCGCTAGGTGAAACACCTTCTACATCATCTCCTTTTAATAATTTCCCTATTTGATCAGTCTCAGACAAATCAATTTTATCAAATAATGAATAACTCGCTTCTGCTAGCAGACCCAATTCATGAATTTTATTTACATTTGTAGTCATTTGATACCCTCTTGGTTTTTATTGATATTTCTTAGTTGTGTATTAACTTTTCCAAATTGTCTTTCTATCTGTGCATATTTTTTTTCCTCTTCCCAAGAGAATGAACAATGTTTTACACGCCCTAAATGTGGGGGAGCAAAAAAACGTTGAACTTTTCCAAATAATAAACCATCCATTAATATCTCCCAGTTTTCCTGTCTAATAGCTGACTTCTACTAAAATACGTTCTTAAGAATCTATTGTTTTTAGTTCCATAATATGTATATACGAACCAACCATGCATGCTTGACGAGGTAAGCGGATACCCTTCTTCATTAAAAATAACGAAGATCCATTACGATTAACTCGTTTTAAACCATGAAATAACTTTTCATGGTTTTTTTATGCGCTGGAAATATAATCCACATGCCTTAAAATATGAAACATTGAGTTTGCATTAATGTGCGTTACTTACCCTATCGTATTCAGTTTTCTTCTTTTTTTCACCTCATAACAGTCTGATGGTTAATATATGATATTTATACCAATTTCTTTTGCAATATCGCTATTATGCATATTAATGTTCGCCGTATTGTGGATTAGACAAGAGGGCACTTTTCTTTACCGTGCTCTGATTCTCCTGTTTGCATTGCAAGCCACGTTGATGGGATTTAACTTAGGGTATCATATGATATATTTAAACATATACAGGTTGTTAATGCAGTACTCATCCCCGTAGTCGCCTATTGGGGATTTATATCTCTAAAAACGCTCACTGACACCTTTTAAGCTTACCCCCCAACAATATACTGTGCAGACTTTGCCTATTTTTATGGTCGCTTTTGCCAGCTATTATTTTCCTGTGGTGTTAGATATCTTGTTAACCACTACATTTTGTATATATGGTGCACTCATTTTAAAAATGACAACGGAGAGTAGTGACTTTTTGGTTCACTTACGTTTAGATGCAGTAAATCCAACTCTTCGGAAGTGGCGAGTCATTGCGAGCTTATTAATTGTTATGGGAATTATTGATTTAATTGTGATGCTTGATTTGAATTTTTTATCGGGTCAGCTGGCGTATGTCATTATTTCGTTAACCAATGCTGCGGTAATACTTATTTTATGCTTTTCTGTGATGCAAATGAGTAGCCCGCAGGATCAGGATATTGAGTTACAAGATACCGCCTTACTTGAAAGCACTTTCAAATCTTGTGAGTATAGCAACTCAAAAAATAAGCCCGAAATCTCCGTACTGGAATGTGAGACCACTTTTGAACATATTCAAAAAATAGTGACTAAACAACAATTATTTCATGATCCTGATTTAAATTTAGCAAAGCTGGCTCGAAAAGTATCGACTCCTTCTCGTAAAGTATCAATGCAATTAATACAATGACGGGCCTAAATGTATCTCAATACATTAATCAATTTAGAATTGAGGCGGCTACCCATTTATTAGCAAGCTCTAACGAAAGTATTATGACCATTATGTTTGCCGTTGGTTTTCAAACAAAATCTAATTTTAACCGTGAATTTTCTCGGTTAAAATCTATCTCTCCAAGTGAATGGCGCAAGCAACATCAGCGCACATCTGAAGACGTTTAAGGCTGCATAAAAAACTATTGAAAATATTAAGAATGGGACTAAATCATGTTTTAGAACGAACCTATAATGAAATCTAGGTCGATAAGGCTAAGAACATATAGCAATAATGAGACTCTTTTACTAACAGAGCAAAATCATTATAAAATTTTTTTCCTATTTTTAAGCAGTTTGATACTGATCATCACAACTGAAAAACAGTTTGGGCCGCCAATTTTGTTGGTGTCCGTGAGATTGCCATAATATCTCCTGAGCGCAAGAAAATCATATCTGCAACGATTTGGTATCCTGCATCTACAGGAGGAAAATACGCTAGTCGGTGACAATAAAATATTCAAAGGAACACCAGCATATGAAAATGCACCACTTGCAAAAGGAAATTTTCCTCTTATTGTTGTCTAAACATGGTTCAGGCGGACAGATCCAAAATATGGGCTGGATCACGACAAAACTCGTCGAAGCTGGATTTATCGTGGCAGGCCCCAATCATCCTGGTACGACCAATGGCGATTCTCACCCGATTAATACACCAAAATTATGGGAACGTACGCAAGATCTTTCAAACTTGATCACCCTGCTCACAACAGATTCTCAATGGCGTGATTCAATCCTCAAGGAACAAATTGGTGTACTTGGTTTTTCGTTGGGGGCACTACAGCACTAGAATTAACAGGTGCAAGGGTTAAGCTTGAAAGCTATGCAAGTTATTGCGACAAATATAAGACAATGCCCGATTGCATTTGGCTCTCGGGGGAAAGAGCTTATATTAATAGCAAAGCTGTTGTTGTTGAAAAGGTGAATCTACGTCAGGTTGATAAGCAACGTTTGAACAATCGAACCTAGATCAACGTGTCAAATCTGCTGTATTAATTGACCCAGGTCTGCCCTCAGGCTTTTGATCCGAAAAGTTTAAAATCAATAAAAATACCTTTAACATTTATAAATTTAGGAGAAAAAGATACTATTCCTCTTGCAGTAATCGCTGACACGCTCTCCCAATTACCAACTAAGGGAAACTATGTTCAAATCAAAGAGGCAGTCCATTTTAGCTTTTTGGCTGAATGCAAGGACGGTAGTGCGCAATTCTTAAAACTCATAGGGGAGAACGAATTATTGTGTACAGAAAGTGGAATCGTTCCAGAGTCGATATTCATGCTGAGCTACAAGAAACCATAACCGAGGCGTTTATCCATACACTAAAAAAACAAATGTAACAAATATAGCGCCATAGCTTAGCGATTAAAGAATTAAGGAGCTCCCAAGGGGTATTCAAAATCATTTAATGTTGCATTGTCACACTAATTAATGTTACAAGATAACAAAAATAAAACCCTTAATTTTTGTTATCAATTTTTTAAATGGTTTTATCCTTTTAGCTGGTTATATAACTAATGGAAATATCTATGACATTAAACTCTCTACATTACAACTTCGCGAATATGCGCTTTCTCAAATCTCGATAATAGCAATACTGATCACTCTGATTACATATAGCTCTGTTAATTTTATATTTGCAAATGAGCAGCGCTCAAATAAGTTAAAAATAGTTACTAGTTTTAGTATCTTAGAAGATATTGCTTCGCAATATCGGCAAGGATAAAGTATCTGTGATGAGTTTAGTCGGACGTAATCAAGATGCCCACACATTTACACCCTCCCCTGATCATTTCAAAATATTAACCAATGCAGATATTTTCATCATGAATGGGGCTAGGTTTGAAGGATGGATTACCCGCACAATTGATGCTTCTGGATTTTAAAGGCTTAGTTGTCGTCGCGAGTAAAAACATTAAGCCATTGGATAATGCGACTAAGCAAGATGGACATTCTAATAAATCACATCCAATAGAAAACCACACTGAACATTCACACGAACACGAACACGAAACACGAACATGAACATGAACATAAACACGAACATTCACATGAGAACTCGCATACACATGAACAAGATCCACATGTTTGGCAAGATCCTAAAAATGTGATTATCTTGGCACAAATATTACGGCAGCATTTATCGAAAAGATCCCGTTAATACAGAATTTTTCAATGCAAATCTTGCAGAATATACCAAAGAGTTAAGTGAATTAGATACTTGGGCAAAAGTTGAGTTTGCAAAATAGACCATGCTAATCGTACGATTCTAATGCGCCATGATGCTTTTGGATATTTTAGCTAAAGCCTATGACTTTCATATTGTCTCAATCATGAACACCAATGCAAACAAAGAACCTTCCGCCAAAGAAATTACAAAACTGGCTCAATTAATAAAATCAAAAAATATTCGGATTGCTTTCAGTGAAAATATTGACAATGACAGATTAATTAATGCGTTAGGCAAAGATTTTAATATTCAACAAGGTGGCACCATTATTGTCAGATGCGCTAACCCTTGAATCTGAAAATGGTGCAACATATTCCTTATTTTTCAAACATAATGTTAATAAAATTATTGAAGGATTACAATCAACTGCAAAAAAATAACTTGCATTCAAATTCTCAATTGTAATGCTGAATCAAGATAAATAATAAAACTAGATAAATTAAAAGCCACGTAAATATACGCAGCTTTTATATGTACATCAACCACTTAGTGGTTTTTCCTAGGCTAATATACATCGCCCCTTTAGGACTTACACAAGGTAAGTGATTCTGGTGAAATGATTGCCAATAAAGCAGGATCTTCAAAGATGACGATCTCTATTTTGCAATCATTTCTTTACTTACAATTATTAGGAATAAATGTCGCTAAGGTATTCGCTGCGGTAAAGCTTGTTGTACAACTCCAAACACCTTGAAGATCACGTTTCCAAGTAATCGCTTCCTTTTAAAATAGCTTGTGCATTTTCGCTAAAAGTACCAACTAAGGTGCCCGCACCTTTCTCTGCTGCGGCAAATATTGCAATAGGCGTGCCATCCTTAAGTAATGCCGATTTAGCCGCACCCACATCACAATCTGCTGCTGATGGGCTCAATAAATCAGTCGGGAGCGTCTTTCCATCGATTAAACATAAATCAATATTTGTCCGTAATGCGCTTATTTCAGTATTTACAACAGTCACTTGTGACTTAATTGTTGAATTTTTATACATGGGATAAGCCATCGCAGCCAATGTGCCAATAATGGCAACAACAATCATTAGCTCCAATAAAGTAAATCCCTTTTGTGTATTAATTTTAATAAACATGATAAATCCTCAACTAAAAATGAACTCACAGAAGATATTCTGCAGCAGAAACAATAAAAGCAATAAAAGCAATAATTAATTGCACATGATAATCTTCCTAAAGACTGACTAAAATAAGCTTTTGATCAAAATAGTATCTTCAAATCTTGTGGGTATACCTTTGCATCAAACATATGCTCGGCATGACAATAACACGGCATCGCTCATTTCGCACAACAAACAAATTGCGCCTATTTAAATTTACACCATAAATATTATCGATTAATCAATAACTTTGTGTGCACATCATACATAGCAAAGTAAATTATAAAACATTTAATAGACGACTGGTCTATTTTAGACTAGAATCTCTGACATGAAAAAGACAAAACACACTATTACCAAAGAAAATATTCTAGATGCAGGACATCCACTCATCGCAGCAAAGGGATTTACAGGTGTCGGCTTAAGTGAACTTCTTAATGCTGCACAAATCCTAAAGGCTCTTCTATCATTTTTTTTGAATCTAAAGAACAATATGGCTGCGAGCTGCTTAGATATTATTTTGAAAATTATTTGGGCACACTTAAGCACATGTTAATACCTCTGCCTGATACCAACACTTCTGCATATCAAAGATTAATGAGGTACTTTGAAAAGTGGGTCAATACACAATCTTGTTGTGATTTTCGCAACCGATGCTTAGTCGTTAAACTAAGTGCTGAAGTATCTGATTATCAGATCATATGAGAATTATTTTATTCAAGGGTACTCAAGAAATAATGGCTCATTTTACTGATTGTATTCAAGATGGATTAAGCGATTTATCAATCAACTCAAAAACTGTTATTGAACCCACCACTACCGCAAAAATGCTCTACCAAATGTGGCTAGGCGCGAGTTTGCTTAGCAAACTTGAAAAAGAATCACATCATTTAGAAGATGCACTAAAATAACACATGAAATATTAGCGCCAAGTTAAAACAAAGTTTTAACAAGCAAAGAATTTTCTGTAACTTATATGATCTTTTGTCATTGCAGACTCCAGGCAAGATCTTTTTTAATCAACTATAGTCAATGTAAGTAAACACAACACAAAGGATAAAATATTATGTTTAATTTTGAAATTTATAATCCAACTAAAATCGTTTTGGTCGTGACACAATCACTAAGCTTCAAACTTAGTGCCTGAAAATGCACGGGTATTAATTTTATTGGGCGGTTCTAGGCGCAAAAAAATGGCACTTTGGACGAAGTAAAAGCAGCGCTTGGATCACGTACAGTGTTTTAGTTTATTGGTATTGAGGCTAATCCGTATATGAAACTCTGATGCGTGCAGTTGAACAAGTGCGGGCAGATAAAATAGATTTTTTACTCGCGGTTGGCGGTGGCTCTGTTATAGACGGGACTAAATTTGTTGCTGCTGCGGTTAATTTCAAAGGCAATACTTGGGAGATTTTAACTAAGCATGGGCGCAATGTAACCGAAGCATTACCTTTTGGGAGCGTATTAACTTTACCCGCAACAGGTTCAGAAATGAATAATGGCTCGGTCATTAACAATAAAGCTCTCAAAGCTAAACTTGCGTTTAATAGCCCTTTCACCTACCCACAATTTCAATACTTGACCCAAGTAAAACATTTTCTTTACCGATCAAACAAGTTGAAAATGGTGTTGTAGATGCATTCGTTCATATCATTGAACAATATCTAACATACCCCGTTAACGCACAAGTACAAAGATCGTTTTGCAGAAGGCTTACTGTTGAGTCTCATTGAAACAGGACCATTTATTCTTAAAAACCCTGACGATTATGATGCCCGCGCCAATTTAATGTGGATTGCAACAATGGCACTCAATGGTTTGATTGGTGCAGGCGTTCCAAATGATTGGGCAACCCACATGATTGGGCATGAATTAACGGCTCAACATGATATTGATCATGCACGCACGCTTGCTATTATTTTGCCGTCTTTACTGAATGTGCAACGTACTCAAAAACATGCAAAATTATTACAATATGCAGCACGTGTTTTGGAATATTACAGAAGGTAATGATGCCGCAAGAATTGATTTAGCGATTGAAAAAACGCGTGATTTTTTTGAAAGCATGGGAATCAAAACGCGTTTAACTGATTACAATTTGGGTCAAGCAGAAATCAATACGATTGTGGATCAATTAAAAGTACATGGCATGATTAAATTGGGTGAACACGGTGATATTACGCCTGAAGTAAGTCGCCAGATTTTAGAAGGCGCATTATAGAAACTATCTAATACAAGCTACTTAACTGATCTTACTTAAATAAAAACCGACCCATTAATAAATATCTCAAAATATAAAGGACCAAAATGTCAAATTCAACATTAATCAATCGCCGTATCGTTCTTGCATCTCGCCCGATTGGCGCACCAACTCCTGCTAATTTTCGATTAGAAAACACCGAGATACCTGTCCCAAAAGAAGGGCAAATATTATTAAAAGCGCATCATCTATCCTTAGATCCATACATGCGTGGACGTATGAGCGATAAACCTTCATATGCACCACCAATCCAAATTAATGAACTCATGGTCGGTGCAACCGTCTCTTCTGTTGTGATATCAAATAATGCTCACTTTGAAGTCGGTGATCTTGTGCTAAGTTTTGGGGGTTGGCAGGATTATTCTTTAGCGGATGAGAACGAACGACTCACCAAACTATCCCCCAAGATGAAGCCATCCCATGCCTTAGGTGTTTTAGGTATGCCAGGCTTAACTGCATATGCTGGGTTACTTGATATTGGACAACCAAAATCAGGAGAAACGGTTGTCGTTGCAGCTGCGACAGGTGCAGTTGGTTCTTTGGTTGGACAAATTGCTAAGATAAAAGGCGCGCGTGTGATTGGTATTGCAGGTGGCGCTGAAAAATGTCAATACGCTGTAGATGTTTTAGGATTTGATGCGTGTATTGATCATAAACAAGCTAATTTTTCAGATGCATTAAAATCTGCTTGTAATAAAGGCATTGATGTATATTTTGAAAATGTTGGCGGTGCTATATTTGATGCAGTTTTACCACTTTTAAATCCGTGTGCTCGAATTCCTGTATGCGGATTAATTTCAGGCTATAACGCAACAGAATTACCTGATGGACCTGATCGCCTTTCATTATTGGCGGCAACAATTTTAACTCGCCGCATCAAAATGCAAGGATTTATTGTGTTTGATGATTTTGCTCATCGCTATGATGATTTTGTTAATGACATGAGTACTTGGTTAAGCGAAGGAAAAATTAAATTCCGTGAAGATCTTTTTGATGGACTAGAAAATGCACCTAACGCATTCATGGGCTTACTCCAAGGTCAAAATTTTGGAAAACCTCGTCATTAATTTATAATATTAATTTGAATGAATATAATGCATTATAAATGGCATGAAATACCAGTAAATATCAGTAAAATGCTAGCAAAATGTGCTATAAGATTATTTTAAAATATTTTTTTGAGGAATTTTCAATGAAACTAATCACCGCAATCATTAAACCTTTCAAATTAGATGACGTACGAGAAGCACTCTCGGAAATTGGTGTCCAAGGAATAACCGTAACAGAAGTAAAAGGATATGGTCGACAAAAAGGGCATACAGAACTATATAGAGGTGCTGAATATGTTGTCGATTTTCTACCTAAAGTTAAAATTGAAATTGCTATTAATGCTGAAATGCTGATAAAGTAATAGATACATTGATTAATGCAGCAAACACAAATAAAATCGGGGATGGTAAAATTTTTGTCACCAATTTAGAACAAGTCATTCGGATCAGAACGCGTGAAACAGGCCCTGAAGCAATTTAATTATTGATTTCACTACTTGAAACACATTCTAGATGCTAAAACTACCATCACATTCGTTTGGTAGTTTTTTATTTTAAAAAGTAGTTTTTTATTTTAAAAAGTAGTTTTTTATTCTTATTCTTATTCTTATTCTATTCTTATTCTTATTCAAAGGATTCTATTCATGGCCAAAATTCCAATGACACTCAAAGGCTCTGAAAGCCTTGCGGCAGAACTGCACGAGCTTAAAACAATTCAACGTCCTCGTATTATTGCTGACATTGCCACTGCTCGTGAACATGGTGATTTAAAAGAAAATGCTGAATATCATGCCGCTCGAGAACAACAAAGTTTTACAGAAGGACGCATTGCTGATTATGAATATAAACTTAGTAATGCACAAATAATTGATATTTTAAGCATTCCTAACACAGGAAAAGTCATCTTTGGCACTACTGTTACCGTTATTGATATCAATGCAGATACAGAAATGACCTATCAAATAGTTGGTGAGAATGAGGCAGACATCAAAGTCAATAAATATCAATCACTTCTCCTATCGCACGCGCATTAATCGGTAAGGAAGAAGGGGATGAGATTACAGTGGAAACACCTGGTGGAAAAAAAGTACTTGAGATATTAAATGTTCAGCATTTATAACTATACCCGTCATACTTAAAGATCAAACTTGCAGGATGCAACTGCTTTGGTGACCAGTATACGAACCCGATGAGTTACAAATGATAAGTGATTCGGGTAAATATGCGCTGCCAACCTTCAAAGATGATGGGATATAATGAACAATATTTCGAACAACGAACAACGGCCTTAGCTATTTTACAAAACATACTCTTTATAAGGAATATTCATGCAAGCACTCTCTTCTCACCCAGTTGCTAAATGGTTAATCATTATAATAATTTTATTGGGTGTTTATTTTTTTCATGGCTTTACACTACCTATTCTTGCAGCCATGATCATTGGCTTTGCCACTTGGCCAATATATGAAAAACTCACTATTGCCTGCAATCATAAAACGCTTATTTCAGCATCAATCATGACTACTTTAATTACGATAATAATCGTCGTACCCTTTTTATTCCTATGCAATTACCTATTTACAGAATTACAGATTGGTATTACTTGGATTAAAATGCTTAATAAACTTGGCGCTCAAACACCTAACTGGATTAAAAATTTACCACTCCTTGGCGCATACTTAAACGATGCGTGGATGCAATTTCTATCAATGCCATACGGATTAAGCGATGTCACTAAAAACCTAGGTTTTGGTCGTATGGCAAATATAGGTACATACGCCCTATCTATTGGTAAAAAACATTGGTGCAATGGCTTTATATATGGTCTTTATGCTATTTACTTTATTCTTTTTTTATAAAGATGGTGCTAAATTTGGAGAGCAAATAGATAAAGTTGGCGAAACAATTTTACCCAAGCGCTGGAATCGCATTTCTCGCGTTGTCCCTATTATGGTGAGCTCAACTGTTACAGGAATGATAATTATTGCGATTGGAGAAGGACTTGTCTTAGGATTCTGTTACTGGATAGCTGGCGCACCCAATGCGGTTACATTAGGAATTCTCACAGGATTTTTTGCATTAATCCCTGGCGGTGCACCATTATCTATGACGCTCGTCTCCCTATATTTAATAGGCTCTGGCAGCCCTATTAATGGTATGGCTCTCTTTATTTGGGGTGCACTTGAACTATTCATAGTTGATAAAAGTATACGCCCTCGTTTAGTTGGTGGACCAGCCAAGCTCCCATTTCTTCCTACTTTTTTCGGGCTAGTTGGTGGTGTTAAAACTTTAGGTATTGTTGGTTTATTTACAGTCCTGTTTTTAAAGGCTCTCATTGTTGCATTATGGAGAGAATGGTTACTTGATGGTGAAATTGAAGCAAAAAATGAACAAAATAGAATAAAAGATGCCATTAAAAAAGCTGAAAGTGAATCAAAAGAAAAAAAAATTGATCTTCAAATGTGACGGGTATAAATCACACATTATTATGAAACACCCACTACAATAATGAACAACAACTAAGAACGTTGAAAAGAAATTAGCGCCAATGCCTACTGAAAAATAACAAGTTAAAACTATTGAGACTTATTTATGATCATATTAAAAAACAATACCTTAGAAATAGAAGGTAACTGGGTTTTAGAGAACCTAACAACCTTGAATAAAGAAATTAGTAATATTAGAATCAATAAGCTTAAATCAAAGGTCAAATATTTACAATAGATGGTAGCCAATTACAGGCATTAGATACAAGTGGTGGATATCGTTTAATTCGTTGGATAAAATCATTAGAAGCACAAAATTTTACAATAAATGTAATTGGAATATCTGAATCACACCAAGCATTAATTGACTTAATTAATACTCGGATGGTTGATCACCAATCAGTTCAAAAAGAGGAATCTGCGGATTCAATATTTCAAACGATTGGTCGTGCGTCTGTCTCTATCTACATTGACATGACGAAATTTCTTGCATTTATTGGAGAAGTATCTCTTGCAATGTCCTCAATTATTTTAAACCTTGGACAATTAAGTGGAAAGCCTTTGGCGCAAACTTACAAACAGGAGGTGTTGATGCACTCCCTATCGTTGGGCTTCTTAATTTCTTGATAGGCGTTGTTTTAGCTTATCAAGGTGGCGCAATGCTAAAAAACATATGGTGCTAATATTTTTGTCGTAGAAATGATTAGTATTTCAATGTTACGAGAAATGGCACCTCTCATTACAGCAATTATTGTTGCTGGGGCGCACAGGATCAGCTTTTGCTGCGCAAATTGGCACAATGTCTGTCAATGAAGAGGTTGATGCTTACGCACGATAGGCATTAGCCCTATTCACCAATTAGTTATTCCCAAAATGTTAGCAATGATCGTTGCGTTACCATTGCTTGTCCTTTTGCAGATATTTTAAGTATTTTTGGTGGAATGGTATTAGCAAAACTTTTTCTTGAAGTTTCTTTTGATGATTTTTTAAGACGCATCCCACAAGTGATGAGCGTTGCATCTTTCGCTATTGGTATTGCTAAAGCACCAATATTTGCGATTATCATTTCACTCACAGGATGCTACCAAGGCTTTCAAGTACAAGGCGGTGCAGATAGCGTTGGCCGCCAAACAACCGTCGCTGTAGTACAATCTATTTTTTTTAGTGATTGTCGCAGATGCTGTTTTTTTCAATTTTAACGCGAAATATCGCCATTTAAGGAGAAGCTGTTTTGACGCAACTTACTCGAAATTCTCCCGTAATACGAATAGAAAATTTATATAATCGCTTTGGTAATTTAAGCGTGCATGAAAATTTAAACTTAGATGTAGAAAAAGGTGAAATGATTGCGCTTGTTGGTGGATCGGGTGCAGGGAAAACACGTTGCTACGAGCAATCATCATGCTACAAGCACCTGCTGAGGGACAAATTTATTTATTGGAAAACCTATCTGGGGTAAAAGCAGTAAACAAGGCGCTCTACGTAAACGCTTTGGTATGCTTTTTCAAGGGGGTGCACTGTTCAGCTCGCTTACTGTGATGGAAAATATAATGATCCCTCTAAAAGAGCATTATCATCTGTCAATGGAAGAGATGATCAATTTGGCAGAACTCAAAATCGCATTAGCAGGACTTCCCGCACATGCAGCACATAAATATCCTCGTCAATTATCAGGAGGAATGTTTAAAACGCGCGGCACTTGCGCGTGCATTAGCGCTTGATCCAGAATTGCTATTTTTAGATGAGCCTACCGCAGGATTGGATCCCGTATCCGCATCTGCTTTTGATGAGCTTATGGTCCAGCTTAAAACATCCTTAGGTTTAACGATAGTGATGGTAACACACGACTTAGACTCATTATGGGCGACAACAGATCGCGTTGCATTTCTAGGTGAAAAACGACTAATTGCGTATGAGCCAATGAAACAACTGATGCAAAATTCTCACCCTTTAATTCAACATTATTTTGAAGGCCCTCGCGGAAGGGCTGCTGGAGTTGCACATGGAAACTAAATATAATTATGCGCGTGTGGCGCATTCGTTCTCATTTTATCACTCACAATGATATCAATCATTATTTGGCTAACCGTAGGTACTGACAGCAAAAGTTACACCCGCTACCAAATTATGACGGAAGAGTCTGTCTCTGGGCTATCTTTGAATTCTCCCGTAGCATACCGTGGTGTAGATGTGGGTAAAGTCATCGATCTTAAATTAGATCTAGAAGATCCCCGTTTTGTTAAAATTATTGTTGATATTGAAGAACATACTCCAATTAAAGAAGATACAATTGCTGTACTTGTCTCCCGTGGCATTACAGGCTTAATGAGTATTGAACTAAAGGGAAGTTCACCAACGTCGAATACACTCGTCCGTGGCGAGAATCAAAAATACCCTATTATTAAAAGTGGTCCTTCTCTTGGAAAAAGACTTGATGATGCATTTACACAAATATTATCTCAAGTATCTAATTTATCAGATAATACTAGTAGTTTTTTGAGTAAAAGAAAATGCACAATCAGTCAGAAATATATTAAAAAATACGGAAAAACTAACAGGTAAATTAGCAACCAGCACAACAGAACTCACAGCAGCAATGAGTGATATATCGACTTTAGCGCGAGATATATCACCTCAATTACGCAGTATTTTAAGCAGTGCAGACAAAGCTTGTCTGGCGATAACGGTGCATTAATGTCAATTAACGCAACGGTTTAAACAAATCGGCAAGACATTTAAAAATTATGACAACCTTGCCCTAGATTTCACAAAAACAAGCAAAGTTGGAATAAATTTGCAAAGAGCACGGATAATAAAATAGGTGAAGTATTGCCTAGATTAAACAGC
Organism: Sweltsa coloradensis; assembly: GCA_024449915.1. Taxonomy (NCBI): domain Eukaryota; kingdom Metazoa; phylum Arthropoda; class Insecta; order Plecoptera; family Chloroperlidae; genus Sweltsa; species Sweltsa coloradensis. The sequence goes on from JAMZAV010000013.1 coordinate 120,634, forward strand.
CTATTCATTGAAGCACAAGGGCTCATTCATAATTTTAAAAATCTTGCCGAAGATACGGATAAAAAGCCCAATATGTTCATATTTGGTAAGCCAACACCTCGCAAAGGTCCTGGTGAGTAAATCTAGATGATCCAACAGATATTTATCTAAATCAACATATGGGAATTAAACAATGCTGGCAGCTATATCAAAATTCATCGGAAATACATTTGCATATTGGACAATACTATTCGCATTGCTGGGGTTTTTCTTTCCTCATATATTTGTCCCTTTAAAAGCATATATACCGCAAATTTTGGGGATAATTATGTTGGTATGGGATTAACACTCTCTACCAAAGATTTTGGAGAGGTAATCAAACAACCAAAGCAAGTGTTAATCGGCGTGCTTAGTCAATTTATTATCATGCCTTTGCTTGCATTACTACTCACCCTTATATTTAAACTTGGTCCTGAAATTACTTTGGGCATCTTACTCGTTGGCTGTTGCCCTGGTGGCACATCGAGCAACGTGATTACTTATTTATCAAAAGGTGATGTTGCACTAAGTGTTACGATTACCAGTATCACAACAATTCTTGCACCATTAGCAACACCTTTACTTCTCTATTACTGGCTGACAAAATAATTGTCATTGATTTTTGGTCAATGATGTTCTCTATTATTAATATGGTGATCGTCCCAATTTTTATTGGCTTATTAGTCCGAATTTCTTTGGCAAAAGAACCACATATATTATGCCTTTTTTACCTATTATTTCTGTCACAGGGATTATATTCATTGTTGCCATTGTCGTTGCTCTCAATCAACTTAAAATCCGTGAAATAGGTGTCATCGTTGGGATAATTGTAATTCTACACAATCTATTTGGCTATTTAATAGGCTACTATTTAGCAAAACTCACAGGTGTGAAAATGCCTCAACGCAAAGCGATATCAATTGAAGTCGGTATGCAAAATAGTGGCTTAGGCGCAACGCTTGCCCACACTACATTTCTCACCTCTTGCAGCTGTTCCTAGTGCAATTTTTAGTGTTTGGCATAATATCAGTGGCGCATTATTGGCTAATTTTTTTCAAAAAATAGACAATAAAATACCATCTATACCCAAAAAAAGCCTCGTTACGAGGTCAAGTCAGCAATGACCAAGATCTTCGCATTTTTAGTCCTCCCCCTTTTTAAAGGGGAATTGGAGGGTTTTAAATCTACTTTCTTATGAGTGAGTAACATCAGTTAATAACCTATCGTACGACCATCTGGATTGCGAGGGTCAGAATAGCCATAAAATCCATCATCCCGTACTTGAATCGTTTGACTACGCCCCATTGTTGCTTTGGTTTTAATGTTATAGCCCCAATTGGTTAAAATATTTAACGTGTCTTTACTGATTCCTTTTTCTACACGTAATTCATCAGGTTGCCATTGATGATGAATGCGGGGAGCAGAGGTCGCTTCCGCTGGATTCATGCCATAGTCAATGCTATTGACCACAGTTTGCAACACCGTCGTAATGATGCGAGCCCCGCCTGGGCTACCTGTGACCAACCACGGCTTATTATCTTTAAATACAAATGTAGGCATCATGGAAGAAAGTGGACGCTTATTTGGCTCAATCGCATTAGCTTCACCACCAATCAACCCATAAGCATTCGCTACACCAGGTTTGACTGAAAAATCATCCATCTCATCATTGAGTAAAATGCCTGTTCCTTCCGCCACAATACCGCTGCCAAAATTTAAGTTAAGCGTATAAGTGACACCCACCATATTGCCCTCTTTATCGACAACAGAATAATGCGTAGTCTGGTCGCTTTCATAGGGTTGAGGCAGCCCAGGTTTAATGCTTTTTGAGTCTCTAATCTGATTAGGCTTAATGGTTTTATTTAATTCTTGTGCGTATTTTTTTGAAATCAGTCCTTTTACGGGTACTTTCACAAAATCAGTATCTCCTAGATATTCAGAGCGATCTGCATACGCCAACTTCATGCTTTCAGCCAATATCCGAATACTCTCGGCACTATTGGCACCATAATCACTCATTGGGTAGTTTTCTAGAATATTTAAAATTTGTACAAGGTGAATACCGCCAGAACTAGGTGGCGGCATAGTAACGACTTGATAGCCACGATAATCACCTTTAATAGGCGTGCGTTCGGCTACTTTATAATTTTTTAAATCTGCATCCTTAATCAATCCACCATGTTTATCCATCTCTGCCACAATGGCTTTTGCAATCGAACCTTCATAGAAAGCTTTACTGCCTGATGTGGATATTGACGTAAAGAGTGCGCTAAATCCTTTGCACCAGAACCTCACCCGCTTTTAAGGGGTGATTATTTTTAAAGAAAATTGCGCGACTACTTGCCCAACGTCCAAGGCTTTCTTCTTCTTGCTTGAGTACTTTTCCTAAGGTATTACTTATCACAAACCCTTTTTCAGCCAAAGTGATTGCAGGAGCCATGACTTTTTCTAAAGGCATAGTGCCCCATTTTTTAGGGCATGTTCCATGCCTGCAACCGTACCGGGAACGCCTACCGATTGATGGGAATATATCGATTTGCCATCAATCACATTTTTTTGCTCATCCAAATACATGTCTCTGGAAGACAACAAAGGAGCTACTTCACGAAAATCCAGCGCAATATTCTTACCCGTTTTAGCATCATGCACCATCATAAAGCCGCCTCCACCAATATTGCCAGCATTAGGCAAAACGACGGCTAAGGCAAAACCTGTTGCCACCGCAGCATCTATTGCATTGCCTCCTTGCTTTAAAATATCCAGCCCTATTTGTGTTGCCAACCCTTGCTCTGATGCAACCATTCCTTGCTTGGCATAGACAGGATGGAAGATATCCATATCGTAGTCATAACGATTGCCAGCTGCTTCTGCTTGATTAACTAAAACCTTGGGTGCGAGTGACTGTGCCTGCGTCGTTGCCGTGCTGCTTAAAGAAAACAACAGTAGCCCTAATAGCACGGTGGATTTAAATTTAAATTGTGTCATATTTAATTCTCCTAATAAGTGTTTTGTAATACCCATCTTTGTGGTTTAAGTACTTTATTTTATTTGATTAAATTGTGCCATAATCTTTTGACCGATATAAGTTTTCAGCTCCAAACTCAAAGATCTTCGGGGCTTAATTTATGCCTTGTTTTGTTATTTTTTCATAAATTGCTATGATATTCGCGTATTTTCTGCATATCATTTTGTAAGTTATCATTGATTTAACCCTATTTTTATCATAACTTTTATTTTATTTAAGGACTTTTATGGAACATTTTGGTTTTCCGCTTGAGACAATCATAATATTTTTTACGGTGATTGCATTCTCGGTTTACATTGATTTATATGCACACCGTAATACGCTTGAAATTACAGTGAAAGATGCGACCAAATGGTCAATATTTTGGATTGGTTTAGCATTATTATTTTATGCATATTGGCTATTCGTTTTGATAAATCATTTGCAGATTTATATCTTGCAGGTTATGTATTAGAAAAAAGTTTGTCTATTGATAACTTAATTGTATTCATGGCTATTTTTGCATCATTCAACATTACGGGTAAGTTGCAGCATCGGATTCTATATTGGGGAATATTAGGTGCGTTAGTGTTTAGAGCTATTTTTGTTGTGATTGGCGTGAGCTTGTTTGAAGCTGCACCTTATGTTGGCTTTTCTTTGCTGCGTTTGTTGGTTGGAGTGGCTATAAAATGCTTACAGCTAAGGAAGAGGCGGATGAAGAGCAAGAAGATTATTCACAACATTGGAGTGTCAAATTAGTTGGTAAAGTGATGCCTATTTATCCTAAATTGGTTGATCATCTGTTTGTTGTTAATCAAAAAGATTTAACAAAAAGAGGTTTAGAGTTACCTTCTACACTTAAAAAAGCGGCGTGGTATGCAACGCCTGCTTTTTTATGTTTAATGGCGGTTGAAACCTCTGATATTGCATTTGCATTTGATTCTGTACCCGCTGTGATTGCGATTACAAACGAGCCTTTACTTGTATATGCGGCGATGATATTTGCGATTTTAGGATTAAGAAGTTTGTATTTTATCTTAGCGGCATTAACGCGTTATCTTGTTCATTTAGAAAAAAGCAGTGATTAGTTTATTGTTTTTTATTGCATTTAAAATGGCGATTGAATCTTGGAATAAAATGCCTAATGTGGTGGACTTACCGATTCACATTTCACCTAATGTAAGCTTATGGATTGTCTTATTAACATTGGCTGCTGGCGTTATTGCATCATATATTTTTCCAGAAAAGATGATGCGAAAGACGATATGAAAGACGAAAACAACAAATAAAATATTTGAATTTATCAAAAAAGACCCCAGTATTAGTAGCAGTCAATTAGGTTTAAAGTCTGTGAATGGGGATTTTAAACCCGGGATTTAAAAGTTTTTAATACCTGCGAATGGTAATGTTTTATTTAAGTTTTTATTTAAGTTTTATTTTTCAACCATCTATACTCAAAAGACTTGGAGATGCTGCCAACAAAGCAGAATCTTCAAGTATGACGGGTATATTTAATTATCTATTTAAGGAGAGCATCATGGCGATTAACTTATCAAAAGGCGGAAAACGTTAGTTTGAGCAAAGAAGATCCATCAATGACAAAAATGTTGATCGGGTTAGGCTGGGATCCACGCGCAACTGATGGCGCAGCATTTGATCTAGATGCAACGGCATTCATGTTGGGTAGCAATGGGAAAGTTGCGAAAGATGCAGATTTATTTTTTACGGCAACTTAAAATCAAGCTGTGGTTCAATGACGCATCAAGGCGATAATCGTACGGGTGATGCTGCGGGTGATGATGAGGTTTTAGAAGTTGAATTTTCAAAAATTCCAAGTACAGTTGAAAAAATTGCGATCTGCGTCACGATTCACGAAGGGGAAGCGCGTCGTCAAAACTTTGGCATGGTTTCAAAAGCTTACGTACATTGTGTGAATGCAGATAGTAATAATGAAGTAACGCGTTATGATCTTTCTGAAGATGCAAGTACAGAAACAGCGATGATTTTTGGCGAATTGTATCGTCACGGCGCAGAGTGGAAATTTAGAGCAGTTGGTCAAGGTTTTGTGGGTGGTTTGAAGCCGCTTGCTTTAAGTTTTGGCGTAGATGTTGGCTAATTTTAAATCTTAGGATACCCGCTATCTATTAAATGAGGCTTGCAGTTTTATTGCAGGCCTTATTTATATACCCTTCACCTTTGAAGATCTCCTTGCAGTATCTTCAAATCTTTTGGGTATAATTAATCAGCGTGCAGTTTGATGTTAAAGAGGATTATGAATATGCCTAAATATAGTTTAATTGGTACGGAAAACCCTTTTTTGCACGTTACTTTGGCAAAAGGGGAAACCATTTTATGTGAAAGCAATGCAATGGTGATGTTTGAAGATGGGCTAGAATATTTAGGTACGCCTAAAACGGGCATTACGGATGTTTTAAAACGTAAAATTTCAAGTGCAGAATCGTTTGTTCAACAAAAAATTCAGGCAGTTAAGTCTGAAGGTGATTGTTTATTTTCCTCATATTATGCAGGTGGAATTGAGTTTTTAGAGGTCGGTGATATCCAATATTATTTGTCTGCCAAATCATTTATTGCATGTGATGACACTGTGCAACTGAATACTAAAATGCAAGGCAGTGGAAAAATGTTGTTTGGTGGCTCTGGTGAGTATATGTTTGGGCAAACATCAGGACGTGGAAAATTAGCTGTTGGCGGTTATGGCACATTGTTTTTAATGGATGTTTCCGCAGATAAAGAAATCACCCTAGATCTGGGTCATGTTGTCGCGTGGGATAGTCGTTTGCAATTTCAATTGTCTAATCAAGCAATCAGTACATCAATGCTTGATAACGTCGTAAATGTTGTGAAGGCAGGCGAGGGAACGGTACTGAAACTACGCGGCACAGGCAAAGTATTATTGTGTTCTCGTAATAAATTAAATTAATTAAATTTATTAATTTGTAAGCGAGTTTAATGGTTTTTATCAATGTGATATATGGTGTTTATTGTATTAATTAAAGCGAATATACAAAAAACATATAGAAAATGTAAGGAGAATATTATGGGTATTAGTTTAGCAAAAGGTCAAAAAATTTCACTTAGTAAAGAAGGTGGTGCAGGTTTAGAGCGTGTTGTTATGGGATTAGGTTGGGATGCCGTTGAGAAAAAAGGTTTCCTAGGTTTTGGTGGCGGACAGCAGAGTATTGATTTAGATGCATCATGCATTATGTTTGATGCACAAAAACAGCCAGTTGATTTAATTTATTTTGGCAAGCTAAGAAGTAGCTGTGGTAGTGTGTTACATCAAGGTGATAATAGAACAGGTCAAGGTGATGGCGATGATGAGCAAATTATAGTTGATTTGAGAAGTGTTCCACAGAACGTGACATCATTAATATTTGTTGTGAATTCATTCACAGGGCAAACTTTCTCACAAATTAAAAATGCATTTTGTCGTATTTTTAATCACAGTAATAATGTGGAAATTGCGAAGTATGATTTATCGACTCAAGGTAATCATACTGCTCAAATTATGTGTAAAGTTTATCGTCATAATAATGAATGGAAGATGCATGCAATTGGCGAAAGTTGTTCAGGTGCAACGCCAGATCAACTCATTAACAACTCAATTTTGCATCTTTAAAGACAAACTTTTAAAAAACTTTTAAAAAACTTTTAAAAAACTTTTAAAAAATTGTAAAAACAAGCCGTTTATTAAAGTGAGATTGTATAATTAAAACCGCCTAAGTCAAGGCGGTTTGATTATTTTGGGTATACATAATTATGACGGTCGTTATTCAAAATTTGCCGACAGGCACATTGTCTTTACATACCGATTCTGCGGTATCTTTAGTTTCAGAATATATGGGATTTGGTGCACGTGCGAATCTGAAGCGCCAATTTTTGTTTGTGAGTAAAGTGCTCGGGAAGCATTGGGCTTCAAAACCATTAAAAATGCAGGCTGCACATCAAGCCCTAGCGAAAAAATTAGGAAACCTTGAATCTCCTGTTTTATTTATCGGAATGGCTGAAACAGCGGTGGGATTAGGGCAAGGTGTCTTTGAAGCATGGTTGTCATTACACGCAGATCAAGCCCTCTTTGTGCATACAACCCGCTATAAAGTTACGGATGCGGAGTATTTGGTTTTTGATGAGGCGCATAGCCATGCACCGACACAGTTTTTACATCTGCCAAAAAAAACCTGAATTATTAGCACTATTTAAGGGTGCAAAAACCTTAGTTTTAATTGATGATGAGATAAGCACTGGTAATACATTTGTGAATCTTTCTATTGTGTGTGATCAGTTTTGTGATAATTTACAATCCATGCATTTAGTGAGCTTGACAGACTTAAGCGGTGAACGACGAGACACATTGCAAGATCGTTTTTCTAAACCGTTATTGAATCATTCTTTGATACAAGGTTCTTGGTCTTTTAAACCAAATGGTGCAGCAATACCCCAGACAGATATCGCCCAGCTTAGTTTTGAGAGTACGCAAAACTCGCCAAATGATTTGTTAGGGCGCTGTGGTATTGGGTGTTCCTTGGAGATTCCTCTGCATATCATTTCACATGTTTTGAATATTATTAAGACATCAGAAATGATAAATGATGTTGATGTTGATGTTGATTTTTATGATATGCAATGTAAACCTCTAAAAATATTATTTTTAGGGACAGGTGAGTTCATGCATATGGCATTTTTAATGGCTTTGAAAATAGAGAAAATATTGTCCGAACAGGATTTTGGGTATACATTTGATGTTTCGGTGCAATCAACGACACGTTCACCTATTTTAGAATGGGGTGATATTCATCATAAACGTGCATTTTTAGATAATTATGGTGAAAATATCACCAATTATTTATATAACGTCGCCGATCATCAATATCATCATATTTTTATTTGCCATGAAACGCCTTTAAATGAATCACTTCAAAATCTTGCACGTGAACTCAATGCGCATTTGCTATTCTTTTAATCCTAATGTATGGCGACCAACATGACCGTTAAAACGTATTTATTTGCCGATTTGGACGACAGTTTATTTAGTGCAGAATATAAACTTGATCCCACTCAATTATTGTTGCCTGCTGCACATCTTAAAGATGGCACACCTTTTTCATTTATGGATGAAACGCATCAAGCATTTTTAAAACACATGCATCCGTTTGAAATTATTCCCGTGACCGCGCGTAATTTGGATAGTTTTTCTCGTGTGGACTTACAGTTTAGTGGCTTTAAAATTATTAATTTTGGCGCAGTTATTTGGATGAGAATAATGATTTTATGGACGATTGGCACAGTATTATCACGCAAAAAGCGAGCACTTCAAAAGCTAAGTTACTTGAGTTTTTTGAGACTTTAAGTGCAGAAGCGCTTGCTTTAAATGTATCAATACGGCTTATTAAGGAGTTAGATTTAACGTTATATATACTGATAAAGTCACTTAATCATCAATCTTTGGATGCATTAGATGTTTTATCAAATAAAATTTCCCAATCTATGGATTTGAGAGATTTTAAGGTGCAAAGAAATGCTAATAATTTAACGATTGTGCCTAATTGGCTCAATAAATCTCATGCGGTTGCGTATTTGCAAACATATTTTAAAACACTTTATCCGAAGATATTAAGCATTGGAATGGGCGATAGTTATTCAGATTTAGCCTTTATGCATGAATGCGATTATGCGTTATATCCGAGTCGTTCCCAGATCAAAAAAGGCATTGAATCAAGCGCATTAATGAATGATTTTTCAGATTTTGTATCTAGAGCAGATCTGAAATAAATCTGAAATAAATCTAAAATAAATTTTAAATAAAAGGAATTGATATGAGCGCGTATGTAAAGCCAGATTCTAAAACACACTTTCACGGCAGTTATCTAGCTGAAGATGTTGTTTTTTTAATGGATCAAGTAAGCATACAAAGCACAGATGTGATTGAGAAAGAAAAAACTGATTCAGTCAGGCAAAAAGCATTACAGCGAAATGTTGACGAAAGAACATGTGCCCTCAGATCAATACAAAGCATTATTTGAAGATGCATGCACGCTTAACCTTGAACGCATGGCAAGAGATTGTTTGCATTTGGCTTTTACTTTGCAAAAGCATTATCCAAACGGTGTTACTTTAGTCTCTCTAGCCCGTGCAGGTACACCAATTGGCGTGATTGTACGTGGCATTTTAGCGGAGATATTCAAAACTAATCCTGCGCATTATTCGATTTCAATTATTCGGGATAAAGGAATTGATACAAAAGCAATTCGGACAATTTTAGAAAAACATGCCGATACCTCGATTGCATTTATTGATGGCTGGACGGGTAAAGGCGTGATTAGTACATCTCTTCATCAGAGCATTAGCGACTTTAATCGCGCCAATCATACTGTCATTGATTCAGGTTTATATGTTTTGGCAGATTTAGCAGGTAGCGCAAAATGGGCAGCAACCACTGCGGATTATTTAATCCCGTCGAGTATTTTAAATGCAACGGTATCTGGTTTGGTGAGCCGTTCAATTTTAATCCTGCTGATATTGAAGGGCATCATTTTCATGGATGCTATTTTTATCAAGAATTTTTAGAGCATGATCAATCTTTATCATTTAAAAACCGTGTGATTGCTGCCGCTCTGAATATTTATACACAGGAATATGCACAAGGGTGTTCACAGGGATATTCACAAGGCTATTCACACATTTACCCACATACTTATCCACAGCTTACTTCAAGCGAAATGAGAGAAGTCTCACAACGGTTTATGCAAAATGAGATGCTGCGCCAAGATATCACCAATGAGAATTTAATCAAACCAAGTATTGGTGAAGCCACGCGCGTGCTATTAAGGCGCGATGCACATTTGATATTGGTGAAAGATAAAAACTCAATTAACATTCAACATATTCTTTATCTTGCACATACTAAAAATATTCCTGTGGAAGAGCGCCCATCTCTCCCGTATGAAGCCGTTTCGATTATTAAAGTGAGGTCGTGATGATCAATCATTCAGTATTGGGTGCAACGATGTATGTACCGTGTACGCACCCAGATTTACTGGAAATTGCAAATGGCATTAAAATCCCAGAGCTTAAATCCGTTATTTTATGCACAGAAGATGCCGTCGCAGAACGTGACCTTGCGAGTTGTTTGCAAAATCTTTCTGATATGTTGATATTGATGCAAAAATCGACATTAAAATGTTTTGTTCGAGTCCGTAATATCAATGTATTGAAGCAGATTTTAACTTTTTCAGGTATTGAAAAAATAGTTGGCTTCGTCTTACCGAAAATCACACAATACAATTTCCAAATGTACGAAGCAATTTTGAAAGGGCACGCTTTTTTGATGATGCCAACCTTAGAAACTGCCGAGGTTTTTGAATCAGTAGAAATGATCTCACTTCGGGATATGATGAAAAAAAGTGTACTTAGATCTAATATCTTAATGCTAAGGATAGGTGGGAATGATTTGTTTTCAGTGCTCGGAATGCGCAGACCAAAGGGATGACAATTTATGAGACACCCATAGGACAAGCAATCGGACAATTAGTGATGATTTTTAAACCACATGGATTTCATTTATCAGCACCTGTTTTTGAATACTTGAATGATTTAGACATATTAAATAAAGAAGTGCGTTCAGATTTAGCATATGGTTTAGTGGGTAAAACAGCGATTCATCCGACTCAAATTTGCCAGATTGAAGCCCATTATAATGTGCTCAGCAGTGATTATAAAATGGCACAACATATTGTAAAAGATGATGCAAAAGCGGTTTTCAAAATGTATGATTCAATGTGTGAACCCGCAACACATCTCAATTGGGCGCGTGATGTTATTAGTAAAACGTCTGTTTTCTCAATTGTAGATGATGAGTAGTGCGCATTAACGTAAGGAATATTTAATGTTTAGTAATACAGCAAAGAGTGATCGGATTATCGTTAAGGAGAGGCGTTTTCCTTTAACAGACGTTCATCAAAATAATATAAACAAGATGGTGATGTATAATTTTCCAATACCAATTGAATACCCCGCATTGCTTAGTAGCCATGAACAAATCAAAATGCGTTCAATACCTGAAATTGTCGGTCGTATTTTAGCGCTCACCGTGGTTGCAGTGAAAGGAGAGGGATTGATACAGGCGGATCTGTTGGAGACAATGTCTCAATTAAATGCAGAAAAATTTTAACATATGAAGAGCGAGAGTTTGTTTTTTGTGCAAATCCCAGCGTGCAAGAGTTGGAATCTTATGCCATGAAGCATGAGGCAATAGAGGTTTTATTGTGGATTTTGAATTATAAAAAGACAATGTTAGAACCCTTTCAATGCTGTTCTCCAATGGCAAACAAGTTGATTATTCGAGATCATTATCAAACCCTTGGCAATCTTGATACAATTTTTGTTACGCCTGTAGAGATAGTTGAATATGCGGATTTGCATTACAAGTTATGCCACGCAATTAAATCTATGTATGCTGAAAAATATCGGGTTGAAGGGTTTTTTATTGGGGCAGTGTTTCAAAGAGCACGAGTATTGTCGTGGTTAGTGCTTGATGAATCATGGGACTAAAGGTATACACATCTTTTAGTCCTCCCCCTTCCTGACTTCGCATTCAACCTTGCATAATATATTGATTTTAAACAAAAATAAAAACATAGCTAGGCACTACACTGCTGTTCTACATTTACTAAATTTATCTTTTAATCAAAAAAATAAAGCGTATTTTTGAGTTTTTCAAACAATCATATAAAGCTTTTGCTCTTTTACTCTGATTTTTAATTTTCTCTTCAATAGAAGATATACCCAAAAGACTTGGAGGTGCTGATTTGTCTATCAGTTAGTCAAAAAACCAATACTACTATATTGTATTTCTTTAAGTTTATTATCAGACTCTAATTGATAAACAATTTCTGCTACCGTTGAAATAAACTTCATCCGCGCTTGACGCATCGTGATTGCAAAATCTCCAGGCGTAATGGTTTTAATACTGGATACTCGTGCTAACTCTAGCTCTGTTGGAGCTATAAAATTAAGATATTTTGCCTGTGCTAAAAGCAAACTACATGTCTGTTCTGGTTTTAAATAATCAAATTTAACTTTAAAATCAAAGCGGCGCATCACCGCTGGATCTAGTTTATCTATCAGATTAGTCGTTGTAATTAGAATGCCTTGATACGATTCTATTTGTACCAATAGTTCGTTCACCATTGTGCTTTCCCAGCTATTTTTACTATGACGGCGGTCACTTAAAAAACTGTCCACCTCATCAATGAGTAAAATTGAGCTAGTTTGACTTGCTTCTTGAAAAGATTGGGCAATATTTTGCTCGTTTTCCCCAATATATTTTGAAAGCAAATCAGATGCCTTTTTAACTAATAATGGCATTTCTAAAACATCAGCAAGATATTTAGCATATTCTGTTTTCCCTGTGCCCGATGGACCATAAAAACATAATCGAGCATCTTTGTGCTTTGTCACCGCATCACACAATTTAGCTAAATTTGTATCTGCATTTATAAGTGTAGGGTCGTAAATATCCGTCGGTTGATCATATTGAGAAATAGCAATATGAGGATGTTGTTGCGCTTTTAATGTGCTATTAATCAATATCCTTGTACTCAAATTTATATCTTCTAATTCTGAAGCAATTTGCGTAATAACATTTGCAGATCGACTGATAATGGCAGGCACAATAAATTTTGATCGAGATAATGTCTTCACAGTATTAACTGATAATAAATTACCGTATGCATTATTTAGAATTTTTTCGCGTGTTTTTTGTGGCGGAGATTCAAGCTCAATAATAAGATCAAAGCGTCGAATAAAGGCATCTTCCAAAGCTTCAATATAATTGCATAACCACATTGTTGGTACTGAATTGCTCTCTAACGTTCGATTTAACCAAGCCTTAGGCGAGTTAGCAAATGGATTCATTGATGCATCATCTTTAAATATATCTTCAAGCTCATCAAACATTAAAATAATAGGCTGATTTGAGAAAAAATTTTGAGCCGCCTGATAAGCACGTAACCGCCGCTCCCCTTTAATGGGATTATTATTTTCATCTTCACTTGATACTTCAAATAATCGTGTATTCAATGCATCTGCGATAACGTGTGATAATTCTGTTTTACCCGTTCCGCATTACCGTATATTAGTATATTCACACCTTTTTTCTGTGCTTCTAAAGATTTTTTTAAATAAGGTATGGCAATATTTAAATATTCTCTAACATGAGGATAATCATCAACAGACAAGCTTGATTGAGTACATGGTCGTACAATCTCTTGTAATAATATATACGGATCAATATTATCCGAGATTAATAAGTCTTCAAAATTATCAGAAATCAAATCTAATTTTGACCGCAAATACATCGTGCCACTTCGATCTAAGCTTAATAGACCTGTTCTATATAATGTTGATTGCTCACTTAACGCGATTTTTAGTTGTTTTTCTTCGATATCTAATAATCGAGAAACAAAATTGATAACCCGTAAAGAGCTAAGCGCACCCAATAGATCTGCCGCATCATCTAAAAGCGGCTCTAATTGCATAATAGTTCTAAAGTGTAAAATTTTGATATCTATATCAGACAAATTAACCAATTCACCTAATTTTTTAAGATTATTATTGAGATATGTCGAATAAGATAATTGAAGCTCATCATAATCTTGCTGTAAATAATAATGAAAACGAAGATTCAAATATTTTAATATTTCAGCACGGTCAAATTGCGTATCTGTATTTATCCATTTTCCTAAGCCAAGTGCTAATCCTAAATCATGCCTATCAATACTTTCTTTACTGATAAAGCTTTGGTGCGCATCTAATTGACATAAAATTTTCAAGATCCAATATTCAATCAAAGGATGTAGTGCAGGATCACGTTCTGTGGTTATATTAAAAGATGTATCAGATCCCACTGTATTCATTATTTTTTTCTTAGTCATTGCTGGTATCTAGTTAAAATAGTGTTGAGCAAAATATATATAATAAAAATCTCATGTAAGTCACGATACTCACATGAGATTTATGATATAGCATGGTACCCGAATCGTTAAGTAGAGCGGGCAATATTTAATGCATTTTTTGAATCAATTCACGTACCGCCTGAGGTGAATCTGCAGCTAAAGCACTTTTCGCAAGTGCTTGGCAATGTGCCAATGTCAAGCTTCTCACGGTTGATTTAACATGAGCAATGGAGTTACCAGATGCAGACAACTCTTTAACACCTAAGCCAATTAGTAAAGCTGTTGCCGTTGAATCCGATGCCAATCCACCACACACGCCAACCCATTTTCCATGTTTATTGGCAGCCTCACATGTTTTTGCAATTAATTGCAAAACAGCTGGATGAAATGCATCCGCATCTTTAGCAAGTGCAGCATGACCACGATCCATGGCAAGTGTATATTGAGTCAAATCATTGGTACCAATTGAAAAGAAATCAACATGTGGCGCAAAATGTTCGGCTAGTAATGCAGCAGCGGGAACTTCAATCATAATACCTACAGGCACATATTCAGTAATCCCTAATGCTTTTTTTTCCTCTCGTACCATTTCCCGAGCAATGATTAACTCTGATATATTAGTGACCATTGGAAACATTATGTGCATTTTAGTATGAACAGCAGCTTTTAAAACAGCACGTATTTGTGTTCTGAACATTTCTGGCATATTCAGGCATAAACGCAAACCTCGAACACCTAAAAATGGATTGTCCTCTTTGCCGACATTAATATAAGGCACAGGCTTATCGCCTCCAATATCAAGCGTACGTAAAACTAAAGGTCGGTCTAGTCCGCATTCTTTAGCAATTTCACTATAAACATCTGCTTGGGTTTGCTCCGTTGGCTCTGACTTACTATCTACAAATAAAATTTCTGTTCTAAGTAAACCTACACCTTCAGCACCATTTTTAATGGCTAAATTTGTCTCTTCTGCAGAAGTTACATTTGCAACTACTTCAATCTTAATACCATCTTTCATAATTGCAGGCGCAAGTGCATTTGCACGCGCTTCACCATCTAAAGCTTTGAGTTGAGTCATCAAACTTTCTACTTTTACGGTCATAGTTTCTGAAGGATTAATAATAAGTGATGAAGATTTTGTATCTATCACTGCTTTTGTACCATTTTTAATTGATAAGACAGATTTAGGTACAGCACATAAAGCAGGTAAATTCATTGCCCTTGCTAAAATAGCAACATGGCTAGTTGCACCACCTTCTACTGTCGCAAAAGCCATAACTTTATCTCGATCAAGGTTAATTGTATCCGACGGTGTTAAATTTTCAGCCAATAAAATACACTGATCTGGCAGTGTTAATATTACGTCAGCTTGACCTGTCAGAATTCGTAAAACTCGATTACCAATATCTTCCAGATCATTCGCTCGTTCAGCTAAGACATCACTGGTTGACGTGAGAAGCTTGCTTTTCTGAGTATCAATTGTTTGTTTCCAAGCAAATGCAGCACTCACATTCGAAACTAATAAGTCACACGCCCCATCAAACAAGCTAGGATCCTCTAAAAGACCAATATGCGCATCTAAAATCTCTTTTTGAGTCTCACTTTTTGCACTCGTCATTAAAGTTGATAAGTTATTTTTTGCCTCAATAATAGCGTTCTTTAAGCTCGTTTTTTCGGTATATAGTCCTGCGCCCAATCGTTCAAATTTAATTTCTGTTTGCTGAAGAATATAAATTTCACCCAAAGCTAAGCCATCAGATACAGACACACCTTTAAAATAATTTTCTGTAGGTATATTAGCTAAATCATCTAAATTTAAACCAACTTTTGTAATACTTCTAGGTATATTAGCTTGCACTGAAACAGGTTTAGGTTCATCACTACAGTCTTCGCCAGAACCTGAAATAATTAATGCTGATAATGCATCAAAGGCATTTCGAGCATCTTCACCACTAACAGTTAAAGTAACTTTGGCATCTTTATGTGTTTCTAAATTTAAAATAGCCACCACAGACTTTAAATTTGCAATATTCTCCTTATACGTCAGTTGTGAAGATGCTGAAAATGACTTAGCCATTTTCACAATCACTGCTGCTGGCCTCGCGTGTAAACCACTGGGGTTAGGCAATGTAATATCTAAACTAAAGGACTCTGAATCTTTAATCTCTTTTATTTCAGTAGCACTATTTGTATTTATTACAACTGTAGTAGCTGCCTCTGCATTTATCTTATTTTTTTTAAAAAATAAACTGCTCAGGTTGAACGCCATATTAGAAAGTCTCCGAAAAAATGTTTAAAAATGTACCAAAAGAAAGTGGCAAAGAGCCAATATATTTTTATTTTAATGATTAATATGCATTATCGTCGCGCAGTCAGATCAATAGAATTAGCTGAAGTTTCTTTAGAGCGCCACTTAACTGCAAAGCCACGTGGATATCGCAAATCAATACTTTTAATTTCACTTGCACGATTAGCCAGATGTTTATCAAATGAATTAATGAATTTATTCAATCTATCTTCATAGTTTTCAGTACCCAAAATTAATTGTATATTATTATCCAATATAATTGAAAACGCACGTCTATCATCTAAATTCATAGAGACTAATTTTAAGTCTATCTTTTGTAAAATTAATTGTGTTAGTGCTATTTTTTCAACTAATAAATTTGCATACTGCTCATCACCGTGTAAAAAAAGCCACTTCCCTTCAGGTATGCTACTCGGAGTAAATACATTACTTTCAATGTCTACCATTTTAGAAAACCCCCAACGTGCAAAAAGGTTTTCTAACATCAACATATATCGCAAGCTGATTAGGCCATTTACGTTCTAATTTAACATAATTAGTCCAAGGCTCTTCGACCCACTTCTGGCGGTATGCTTGCAAATCAAAAGTGAATGCATTTTTATTGCTAGCTTCTTTTATTAGTCTAGCAAGCGCGGGTTGGGGAATATTATCAATCCGTCCATAAATATTTATCTGTTGAAATTTGATAGGATTGTTATTTTTAAGATGAATATGGAGAAAATAAGGAACTATAAAAATGGCTGCACACGCCAAAAGTGATATAAAAATATTAAGCAATTTCCTAAATAAAAAAACATTCGCTTCCATGTAAAATGGTAACGAGGTTTTGCATGAGCATAACTCAAATTATTTCGTAAAAGCCTTGATTTGCTTTTCTTATTTTGGTATTTAATTTTGGGTTTTTGATTTTTTCCCCGAGTGATCACTCAAATCTCCCTTGTTGAAACATGTTAAAGAATCTCTCTGAAAGACTAACGATATAAAAATATTTTATTTTCAAGCATCTATTATAAGTTATAAATCTAATTGTAGCCGATATTCTATTTTTGGTAAATTACATTATTAATTTTGTGTTACACCAAAGTAGTCATGTCCCAGGGCAACCGCATTATAAATTCGCCGTTAGAGCACACCTATGTTTAAATATACAATTTTATGTATTGGGTGAGTATTATGGTCGCAGAATTTATTAATCATTTTGACACAATAGAAGATCCACGTATTGATCGCTGCAACGCACATGCACTGCTGGATATTCTGTTTTTAGCAATTAGTGTTGTTTTATCAAGATCTGAAGGATATGAAGAGATAGAAGATTTTGGGATCAATAAAGAAAGTTGGTTAAAACAGTACCTTCCTTTTGCAAATGGTATTCCCTCGCATGATACTATTTCACGTGTTTTTTCTCGCTTGAATCCTGAACAAATTCAAATGTCATTTATTTCTTGGGTCAGTTCTATAATTGAAAAAGTTGAGGGTCAGGTGATTGCTATTGACGGCAAGGTGGCTCGTGGTACTTTTAAACCACAGGTAGAGAAAATGCACTGCACATGGTGAGTGCTTGGAGTTGTCAGCATCATCTGGTTTTAGGGCAACAAAAAGTGGCAGGGAAAATCGAATGAAATTACGGCAATCCCTCATTTACTTGAACTACTTGATTTAAAAGGCAGTGTGATCACTATTGATGCAATGGGCTGTCAAAAAACGATTGTAGCCAAAATTGTTGCTCATAAAGCAGATTATGTAATCGGTCTCAAAGGCAACCAGTTAGGATTCTGGACATGGGCGAATTGAAACCAGACGCGTGACACAAGTTAGTATTGATTCGAACTGGTTGAGTCAAAAGTATCGCTTTGCAGGTATCCAATCTATTATCTGTGTTGATTCTGAACGCATTCAAAAGGAAAAAAAGAGTACAGAAAGACGCTATTACATCAGTTCATTGCCAGTTGATGCCGCAAAAGCAATGCAAATTGTGAGAAGCCATTGGCAAGTTAAAAGTATGCATTGGATGTTGGATATGACATTCAAGGAAGATGCTTCTCAAATAAAAATCAGGCAATGCACCTGAGATCATGAATGTCATACGAAAAATTACGTTGAATATTATGAAAAATGATCCAATAAAAAAAGCGAGCATAAGGCGTAAGTTAAACATGGCAGCGATCAATGATGAATATAGGTCAGCTCTAATTACAAGCGCAGTTATAATGCGTTAGCCCTGCATCCCTTCCAAAAATTTCTATAAATCATACGCTATATCATATTTTAGCGGCTTACTTTTTGAACTGAAGATTAAAAAAATCTAATGCTTCTTTATTTAAAAACTCATGTATTTTATTTCGATTTACATCCACAGCATCTAAACATATGCTAGGCATCTGAAAACTCATTTCTATCGAGCATGGCGATAAAAACACGAAATGATCTGCCTTAGGAATTACTATATACCGAGCCAATGAAGGAAGAAATTCTTTAACATACTCTGCGTTATCTTTAAGAGGAATCACCGTATCCTTTTCTGCTGCCACCAAATACACAGGTTTTAAAACCTTAAGTAACCCTTTTTTATCAAAAAATGCGGCCACTGGACTCATCACAAATGCAGCATTAATACGCTGATCTTCTTTTGCAATTAATGGTGGTTTAGACAAAAGGATATCTGTACGCTCACACAAAACGCTTACTGGTAACTTCTTGCAGTAATTTAGCAATAGAGAAAAAATTTGGTTTTGCTCCTACCATTAACAAAGCGGTATAGGCACCTGCAGAAAAACCAAAGCAACCCCTATTTTTTTAGTTTTTATGTTGTCGGCTAATGGAATATCTTTTAATAAATAATCAAAGTAGTGCTGATATTTGAAGATTACGCCCAATCAAACTCTATCTGTGCCTAGCCCGCTACTTTTTCTAAAATTATCTTCAGGGTTTTCAATCATAGCAACCAAATAATAATTTTTTGAAAAAAAATTATAGCAAGATCGTGATGACTAAATAATCCCCCCTTATTTCCATGTGAAAATAATACTAATGGATAGCGACCTATTTTTATTGGAATATTTCTACCTGCATCCAATCAAGTGGGCCCTATTTTTGTAGAGGCGGTTCCCATTTCAGAGGGGAAAAAATTACTGCTCTCATTGATTTTGGCTAACGGGATCTTCTAATTGAATCGTTGCGAAAACCCAACGGATTAGTCTCATTAGAATGCCCTATATTTATGAAAAAAAAAAGAAAATTAAAAAGTTATGTTTCTTCATTATAAGCTACTCACTCTCTATAACCAATATCTATCAACACCCCAAAAATTCCCACTTTCGTTTGTGAAAACCAATTATATTATAATATTTAAATGCATTCAAAAAAAGCAAGAAAAAACCCACTCAAATGAGCGGGGTTTTTTTAAGTATAAAGCCCTGGGGATGATCTACTTTCACATGGGGAGGCCCCCACACTATCATCGACGCTAATACGTTTCATTTCCCGAGTTCGGCATGGGATCGGGTGGTTCCATATTGCTATTGTCCCCGGGAAAAAAAGGGTGTCTTTAAGTGTTTATTCACATTTCGCCTGCTATCACTTAAAAGCAAATAAGGTTTGAATTATCTGGTGTCTTAACAACTTACTTTATACTAGCTAAACTTATTGGGCCCGCTAGTAATTGTTATTAGTGATTAAATATATCATAGTATAAACGGACGTTATCAAACTTAGGGGAATTTAAACCATAACATTACATTCATCTCAAATATCTTTATCTTTCTCAATCAATATAATATCTCTTTATAAGACCTATTTATATGGTCAAGCCTCACGATTAATTAGTAGCAGTTAGCTGAGTACTTTGCTGCACTTACACACCTGCCCTATCAACGTCTTTAGTCTCCGACGGATCTTTAGAGGATTTAAAATCCTGGGGAAAATCTAATCTTAGGGTGGGCTTCCCGCTTAGATGGCTTTTCAGCGGTTTCCCGTCCGTATTTAGCTACCCGGCAATGCCACTGGCGTGACAAACCGGAACACCAAAAGGATACGTCCACTTCGGTCCCTCGTACTAGAAGAAGCCCCCTTCAAATTTCCAACGCCCACGGCAGATAGGGACCGAACTGTCTCACGACGTTCTAAACCCAGCTCGCGTACCACTTTAAATGGCGAACAGCCATACCCTTGGGACCTACTTCAGCCCCAGGATGTGATGAGCCGACATCGAGGTGCCAAACTCCGCCGTCGATATGGACCCCTTGGGCGGAATCAGCCTGTTATCCCCGGAGTACCTTTTATTCGTTGAGCGATGGCCCTTTTCCATACAGAACCACCGGATCACTAAAACTCTACTTTCGTACCTGATCGACCTGTACGTCTCGCAGTCAAGCCCCCTTATGCTTTTGCACTAAAAAAACGCGATTTCCGCCCGCGTTGAGGGTACCTTTCGCATTTCCTCCGTTATCTTCGGAGGAGGACCGCCCCAGTCAAACTACCCCACCAGACAATGTCCCGATCCCGATAAGGGCCCCTAGGTTAGAACTTCAAAATTTCGGGGGTGGTATTTCAAGGATGACTCCCTAGAATGGCGTCCTAGGCTCATAGTCTCCCCCCTATCCTACACAAAAAGATTCAAAAGTCCACTGTCAAGCTATAGTAAAGGTTCACGGGGTCTTTCCGTCTTCCCACGGGTAACCGCATCTTCACGGTGATTCAATTTCACTGAGTCTCGGGAGGAGACAGTGTGGCCATCATTACGCCATTCGTGCAGGTCGGAACTTACCCGAAAAGGGGAATTTCGCTACCTTAGGACCGTTATAGTTACGGCCGCCGTTTACCGGGGCTTCGATCAAGAGCTTCGCGTTAGCTAACCCCATCAATTAACCTTCCGGCACCGGGCAGGCGTCACACCCTATACGTCCACTTTCGTGTTTGCAGAGTGCTGTGTTTTTAATAAACAGTCGCAGCCACCTTTTCACTGCGGCCCTAAAATCGCTTACTGCGTATAGCACTAACAATCAAGGGCGTACCTTTTCCCGAAGTTACGGTACCAATTTGCCGAGTTCCTTCTCCCGAGTTCTCTCAAGCGCCTTAGAATACTCATCTCGCCCACCTGTGTCGGTTTGCGGGTACGATTCTCATATATCTGAAGCTTAGAAGATTTTCTTGGAAGCAGAGCATCAATCACCCAGAGCCCGTAGGCTCCTCGCATTCAGATCTTAGCATAAAGTATCCCGGATTTTCCTAAGACACATGCTACATCCTTACACTGGTAAAACCAAAAACCCAGCTGATTTAGCTTTCTCCGTCCCTCCATCGCAATAACCAGAAGTACAGGAATATTAACCTGTTTTCCATCGACTACGCTTTTCAGCCTCGCCTTAGGGGTTTCGACTCACCCTGCGCCGATTAACGTTGCGCGGGAAAACCCTTTGGTCTTTCGGTGTGCGAGTTTTTCACTCGCTTTAAAACGTTACTCATGTCAGCATTCGCCATTCTGATAACTCCAGGAGCTCTCACGAGTCTCCCTTCACAGTCTTACAGAACGCCCCCCTCCCACTTAATATTAACTAAATAATCTT